>PVJC01027988.1:0-22830 GCA_004026665.1 Murina feae
GGGTCCACTGCCTGGCTCTGCCCTGGGGGCCTCCGCAGGGTGTCCAGGAACACCCATCCAGGGTCCGCTACCTTCATCCGCCCCCCAGGGGCCTCCACAGGGCGTGCGGGAGCGTCTGCTGCACAGTGCGGAGAATCCGAAGCCAGTTCACTGCCCAGCTCCACCCCGGGTGTGTTTGCTCAGCAGCAGGGCCCCACCGAGGGATTCTGCACCAGCGTCCACCCCCCGTGGCTTGCCACCCAACTCTGCGCCAGGTGTGTCCCCTCAGCGGTGTGGGCCCACCAGGTGTGTGCAATCATGGGCCCTCCAGTGGGAAACGTCCAGGCCTGCACTAATGCCTCTCAGCCCCTCACCGAGGGCACAGGCCAGGCTGAGGGACCCCCACCCCCACCCCCCAGTGCACAAATTTTTGTGCACCGGGCCCCTAGTAAAAATATAAAGAAGAAACTTAAAATCACCCATAACCCCACTTTCCAGAGGTGAACTGTAAACCTTCGTTCCATATTTTGCCAACTTTGTTGTCATATGACATTTTTAAAGAAACCTAAGCTCGTATTTTTACACAATTTTAAACAAGTTTAAAAAATTATTTGAACTTACATTGTAAGTTATTTGCCACATCATTAAGTGTTCTTTGAGACATGTGATGGTTAATGGCATCAAGTATTAAAGAGTATTTAATCTTATTTCCATAACTTTCTTTCTCCATCCCCTCTTCCCATGCTGAGACATAGATGGATTCCAGGGTCCTCATATTCTAGAAGGAAAATATTTGGAACATTCTTTTTTCTACCATGCATATATATTTGAAGTTTAATTGTTGATGTTGGTTGGTATATTTGTTTGTTTGGTTTTAGGGTTATGACTGTTTTTCCTTCTTGAAAATTTGTATTCATGTCTAAAACTAGTTAACATGAGAAGAAAGGTAAAGGTGGAGAAAAGAGTTTGAATAATGGATTCATGACACTAAAGAGAAGGCACTAGAGAGGCAAGAAGGAGGAAATAAAAACACTAGGAACAGGTGTATGGGGGAAGGGCAGGGTGTGTCTGCTATTATAAAAGACCAGACATCTGAAAGCCTCCATAATATAGAGACATCTTTGCATCAGATCATACTTACTGAGTTTGAATAAAGATTCCATTTCTGAGGAACACAAAATCAGCTGTGTAGATTCCCTTCCCAAAGGGGCATTATGAGAGGCTTGAATGAAAACTACATGAATAATACAACAGCTTGGTTGCTAATTTTTGTGTTGCTTCTAACTAACACCGTGTATTAATGGCGTTACTATAAAACCAGAATTGGACAGGTGACCAGACTCTGTTATTTCGTCAGATAATGAGGGGGTACCAGTAGGCCAGTCATTTCCCATGACAGACAGCAGCCTACCTGGGAGCCACTGAGACAGTGAAAAATGTCTCTGAAGTATTTGTGGTATTTGTTAAAACCTGATAGGAATTCTGACCTTGCTATTGAAAGAAGGGAGAAGAGAAAGAGGAATCCAGGGACACTTACATTTATCCCATGCCTCCTCTGTGCCCACCATTGTGTGAACTAGGTTCTTCATCTCAGTCTCCTCTAATAAGGATCCTGGGAGGCAGGGATTCTGCCCTTTGCTGCTGTAGCTGCTTTTTATAGGTGAAGAATCTGAAGCTCTGATCAGTTAAGTAGCCTTTCCAGGGTCATGTGGCTTGTAGGTGCCAAAATAGGTTTCAAATTCATACTGCCTGATTTAAAAAACTATGATCTTGTCACTGGGCCATATGGCCCCAGTCAGATATGTCTTTTTTATAAAAAGAAATAATAAGTATAGTAAAGAGGAAGAAAAAGATGATACAGGCTTTCTATCCTTATTTTTTTTTTTTTAAAGATATCTCAGAAATCTGGGGCTATTTCATCTCTAGGTCCTACTCCAACATACACAACTAAATGTTTTCCCTTCCTTTATTCTAAGATGTCAAGGAACTTAATGAATCCTTTAGTGCAATCAAATTGCTTTATAGATAGGAAACGGGCCCAGAGAAAGGTAATCATCATTTAGATGATTAGGAGCAGAACTGAATTCAGTACCAAAGTCATCTGTGATCAAATGAGATAAGTATTTGTAACACCTAACTCAGTGCCTAGCCTGGGTCAATACCAGGTATTCCTTAAGAGATAGCAAGTGATGGAGAGGATTAAGGGCTCAGGTAAAAGAAACAGTAGTTTTTCCTTTAAGTTAGAATGATTATGAAAAGAAAAGTGAAGATATGACAGATGTTGACGTGAAAGACAAGGACATTAATGGAGTTCACCTTTCTTATAGGTAGATTGGGATGATAGATTTGAGTTATGAAAACAGGAATTGGGCTCAGAATGTACCCACTCTAGAGATTCTTATTTTGGGAGAGACATTCTTTGGTAGGTCTGTGATTGGAAAGTTCCATAAACCCTTAGAGTAGCTGGGTCTTTGGTGGGAGTTGTGTAGGACCTAGGATTGTGGTGAAGCATAACCAGATGGCTCTCTTGCTCTTGCTTTTCTTTCCTCCTAAGTGGAAATTGTGGCATCCACAACCATGCCTCCCTCTTCAGAAGTGTGTCTATGAGAACTTAACTTCCTCTACTGATGTGGAACTGAGCAGGACTATGCTTCACAATCACAAGTGTATGACACTCCAGAGAGCAGTGGTCCCTTATTTGCAGATATTATTAGGAGGTTCCAAAGTAGATACTTCTCATCTCCACAGAAGACAAAGCTAAAAGGAACAGGTTTAAATGACAACAAGGGAAAATTTACTGTGACAATTGAAGAAAAACATCTTAGTAAGGTAGGATAAGCATGTTGTAGAGAAGGATTTGGAGGAGGCTATGGGACACCATCCCTAGAGACCTTCAGGCTCTTGCTAGTCTGAGTACCTGCTAGGTACTAGGGCAGAACTTCCTGCAGGGGTTGGTCCACATGGTTTTAAGATTCCCTTACAGTTCTATATCTAATCTAATAAAAGCATAATATTGAAATTGACCGTTTCTTCAGGACACCTAAGCCACACCCACTAGCCAGTCAGAGCGGCTGTATGCAAATTAACCTAGCCAACATGGAGGCCGGCACTCATGGAGCTGAGTAAACAGTCAGCTTCCATTGCAACAGGAGTAAAACTGTTTGCGGGCCGGCTGGGTTTCTCCCGGCTCTAGGCAAGAACATATTTGCAACAATGTCTCAATCATAGAAGCCTGGGGAGCTGAAAAAAACAGCAGGCCGGGCCAACTACTATTGTTACCTGCCTAGGCCTCAGCTTAAAGGAATAGTGTATGAATTATAGAAGATAAACCCCAGAAACCTGCTTCCAGCCAGCCTTGCAGGGACATGGGGTCAATGGGAGCTGTGAGCAGCCTTAAAGCCTGAAAATGCCCCTCAACCCGTCACCCACGCTGGCCACACCCCAATGGGGCGAGGGACCCCACTGGGGGGCTTGGCCAGCCTGCAAACAGCCATCAGCCCCTCGCCCAGGCTGGCCAGGTACCCCAGTAGGGGCCCAAAACCTGAAGGGGCTGTGGGCAGCGTGAAAATGGCCCCCAGACCCACACCCAGGCTGGCCACACCCCAATGGAGTGAGGGTCCCCACTGGGGGGCTTGGCCAGCCTGCAAACAGCCATCAGCCCCTCACCCAGCTGACCAGGCACGCCAGCAGTGGACATCCCCAGAGGGGTCCTAGACTGCCAGAGGGCACAGGTTGGGCTGAGGGACCTCCCAAGTGCACAAATTTTTGTGCACCAGGCCCCTAGTTTAATTTTTAATCCTGTTGTTCTGACCCCAGGTCGCTATCACTGAGAGAGGACCACTTAGGAGACTGTGTTAATGATTGAGGATTTGGGGAAAGAGCTACACACACACACACACACAACCAAACAAACAAAAAAGAAATAAAAAACAACAACCAAAAAAAAAAAAAAAAAGGGAAAAAGAATTCTTCTGTGGCCTTTCAGGTTGTAATGGGGCCTTGCAAGAGGAAAGCATTTCATTCCAGGGGTTAGAAACAGAATGCCTAGCCTCAGTTTTATACAGAGGAAGCCAAACCCAGTTGCTGTATTTTCATTCATTTCTGACTTTACTTGGAATTCTTAATTTCCAAGACCTGAAAACAATGGTTTCATTTTAAAAGATGCTATGCAGCATTTTTTTTCTTTAATTACAGAAAATAATGATGCTTTTGGACATACAGGTTTCCTACAAGAATTGTGGGAAATTCTGAGCTCTGTCATCTTCTGGTATTGGGTGGTGCCAGAATGAGGGTGATAGATCACTAGTGTTGAATTTGTATATGATGACCAAGACTCTTTATACTCTGCCCAGTCAACCAAAACATATGGCCCTGGACTCATAATAAGGTAAATATATGGATCCATGTCCAGTTGTTAGCAGCAGGTCACTAAACCTATTTTTCTACATATGAAATGAGACTGTCTTGCCTCTCGGTACAAATGTAATAAAATCTAGTCATGCAGCCATGAAAAGAAGCATTGGCCCTTAACCTGAGGGCTTAAGAAATCAAGGCTAATGAGAAACGGGCAGTACACAAAAAATCAATAGAATTTCCTCCTTTTTACCTTGAATTTAATAGAAATTTAGGTGTATTTTACACAGAGAACATGTGCATTGCACAGGTAGGATGTAAAAAATGGGAAATAATTGTGCATTGTTAAGAGGAAGAGTGGGTAAAGATATAAATGGGGATATGGGCAATTAAAATTTTATGGGTTCTAATAATAATTTGTCTACTAGCAAGTAATGAGGTCCCAATACCTTAGGCGCATCTGTGGTGACAGGGCTCCCTGCAAGGAGGAGGGAGAGTGTTGAAAGGATGCCAGGAGTACTTAATGAAAGGTACCCGCATTATTCTTCTGGTTTATATCAAAACCACCTCCCCCAATACCTGAGGAGTGGGAGGGAAATCCATGCTGTTTTGGCTTCTTTGAAGGGGTGAGAAGGGCCATGTCCTGGCAGGGAGACCTGCCCTGATTCTCACTCACCTTTCCTTCTTCTGGAAAGATCCCTGCTGTACTCTTTGTATGTGTGTCCTTGTGACAGAAAGATTAAGAGGCCACTTCAGAGGCGCTTAAACTTCAAACAGCCTTTTCCAAAAATAACAAAGGTAGAAGGAAGAAAAGAGAGCCTCTTGGGAGTGGAAGTCTAAGCCAAAGAGAAAAGCATGAAGCGAGGGTATAGAGGTGTGCCACTCACTGAGAGAGCACAGGATCCCATCCCTCTCACTTAGCAGGAGAGGAAACTGAGGCCCAGGCAAGCCTTGTCCTTAGTTAGTGTTGTCCCTGCAGTCATCTTACCCTCCAACCTTTACACATTTGCACACTCACAGATCGAGTTTATTCATTCCCGTGGCTTCAGCTGACTGTAACTTATTATTGACCTTAGAAGAGAATTTCTGTGCTTCTCATGTGTCCATTTCCTTATCAATGGGTCATTCGTACGTGGAGGTCTAACATGGAATTCAAACTCGGCATATCTGACCCCCACTCCTTCTCCCAAACTTGCTTCCTATTCTGTTTCTTTCATAGGCAAATGGCATAAAGCCCAAGGTAGTCTTTCAGGGTTATCCAGAGGTCTTCCTGTCCCTTGTCCATTCCTTCATCCTCACATTCAGGTAGTGACTCACTCTGTTAATTGTCCCTCCCCTTCCATTTCCCTCTGCCTTCTCCCTGTTCTCCCTTCTGTAGTAGTTGATTTTCATGTCTTTGGTCTCAGCTCTCCTGATTTTCACATTCATCAGCCACCTTTTTAAAAGCAAAAATCAGGTCTTGTCTTTCGCTCCCTTTAGCCTGGAAAGTAAAGTTCAACCTCTTAAGCACAGCACAGTGTCCTCTGTAATCTGGCCTCCAGTGAGCTCTTCAGCTTCATGCCACCTGCCCTGTGCCACCCTGATGTTCTCAGAGAGTGCCCTGCTGTTATTACCTGGCTCCATAGCATAGCCAAGAGTATGGCCAGAGTATCTTTCGCTTGCCGTACACATTCTGCTGGGATGGCCATGCTTACCCTTAAACTTAGTATTCTTCTAGACCTTTGTGACTCTCTTTTTAGGAAGAACTGGGTACTCTTTCCTTATACTCTTATTCTGTCCCATGTATATATATCCTACAATTCCTTGATTGCATTCCTAATTTTATTTTTTTTCCCTTGGCCATTCTAGAATGTGAACTCCTTATGGATAAGCTCATTCACGATTCTAAACTTTATTATTTGTTAAGAATCAGTAAAATACTGTTTAAAGGAATGAGTGAATAAATTAATGAATTTTTACATAGTTCATTGGTGGCCAAGCTAAGAAAGAGATCCTTAGTGTTTCTTTTTCAACTTCAAATTTTCTCTGCTCTACTCTGCCCAGTAAGAAGACCCTGACATTCAAAGTGGTACCATTAGTGTATTTTTTTTTCTACAAAATGTATCTTATTTTCAAGTTTAAATATTAGAACTCAGAGGTTAATTGGAAATGAGTTAGGACAGGTTTCCACATTCTAGAGTTTGTCATGTCTCTAATGGCTCAGTTATATTTTAGTTATCCAAGAAAAAATGCAGGCAGGAAGGATGTACACATGTGCCTGGATTTCACACATGGGCCCATTGAATCTTCATACACCCTTCGCAGTGTATATTATCATCTACATTTTACAAATGAAGACACAGGGCTGGAAGCTATGTAACCTGCCTAGGAACCCATGACTAGCAAATGTCAGAGTTGGGAGTCTAGCCACGTCTGTCTGAATCTCAAGTCCATTCTCTTTCCCCTTCACTACACTTCCTCCCTAGGGAAACAGAACAAAATTAGGGACATAAAAATCTCAAGAAGTTTTACTAAAAGACATTCCTCTGTGTCTCCACTAACATACTGGACTAAAGAAGCAGGAACTGTGGATCGTGCCTCTGATTTTGTTGCCTGGTGTGATTTTTGAGTAAATCAATTGACCTCTAACTTTCCAAGTCTTTCTGTTTACAAACATGGACACACACACACTCTACTTACCAATTAATTAGTTAATGGAAAAATGACTTAATGAATGAGTTTGTGTCATTTGCTGCAGAAATGCATTGGATACAATTACCAAGCAAGTGACCTTATTTCTGAAAGAAGCTAAAGGAAATAAGACAGCCTACTGAAAATCAAGCAGTGGATAAAAATTGATTCCCTTTGCATTTAATTTTACTTAAAGTTTTTGTCGAGTTCTGTGAAGCCTGCATTCTTTCACACTTGGTGGTGGGGCAAGCAAGCATGGAGGAATGAAGAGATGCTTATCAGGAAAGAGGAAGGGCAGGAGGAGAGTAGCTGTTGAACATTGCATGTCTCAAATTGATTTTTTCCCCTAGGTCTAATAACTCCAAGATGGCAATTGGCATTTTTGCTTGAGCATTAAACACATAACAGTCACAGCATTCAATGGACCTCAGCAGTTACCAGCTGTTGACAGACTTGAATTTCAACAGTGCTTTATATATGCAATGAGTTAAAAAAGAAATACAGTGGACAGGGCAATAGAGAAAATATTCAAAGTAGCAGCATTGTAGTATATAAAAATTATATTTACATTTCTGAATTTTGAGAGGCAGTATAACCGAAAGAGCCCCTGTCTGAGATTCATTCCCTGGATTTCTTATGAGCTAATGTTCCCTGTGACCTTGGGCAAAATGCTTAATTCTCTGAGCTTTTGTTATTTTTTTAAATAGAGGTGTGGGAGGGGGTTGGAGTATATGCTGTGGAAGGATTGGGCTTCTGTAAAATGAGGACAAGCAGTATCTCTAACTTCCTGTGCAGCACTGTGTCCCTAGGTTTACGGTGGCTCAGACACTCGATTTGTTCTCCAGCCACTTGAGAGCACTCCTGATAACGTGACAGCAGGGAGGCAGGTGACATGTTTGAAGGCCCAGATAATGGGGGAAAATGGGAGAATTGTGTCTGAGTCTTTTCCTTAAGATAGTGGTACTTCTTTCATAACAGCCCTAAATAAAGACATTTTTAAATGGGAGGGAGAATTGATCTCAGCTCTTAGAACAGAGGTGGGGAAGGTCCAGTCCATGGGCTGTATAAAACATGTGAAATCATTTGGTCTGACCCTGACGAGGCATTAGGGGTGAATTAATCAAATATTTGACCAAATATAGCAGGCTAATATTTAAGTGGATAATTCTGTATGGCCTGCAGATGATGTTATAAATGTCCAAATGGCCCTTGGCAGAAAAAAGGTTTCCCTCCTTATCTTAGAGGCTAACTTCCTGAAGGATAAAACTTCTTGAGACATTTTTGTAGTCTCCCCAACCCATAATGAAAGGGGTGTGTAGGCTGGGAGAGACCTAGCTTGGCCCCAAAACTTAGCCTTGCTAATTGCCCCCCCACCCTTAGGCTGCCATTCTTCTGGGCCCCAGGAAAGACACCAGCTCCTTTCTTCAAGCATCTGTCATGTTTACAATTGGATACTCTCTCAGACATTTGCTCTCTTCTCTCCTTGTTTTAGAAAAAGTCCAGCCTTTATATGCCTAATATGATTTAGTCCTGGTTTCATTTCCTGAATCTTTGTGTTGCTTTTTCTTCCTGGATTTCATGTTTAATGCTGCCAGGTTCTTTGTCCCTGCAGGTGCAGACAAATTAGCATAAAGAGTAAGTTGCAGAATTGGAGAACAGCAAATTTGATTTCAAAAGCCATTTCAGATTGAGGTCCATTTGGTGACATTAGGAGCAAAACTAATAAACAAACCTGGTGTTTTTGTGTGTTTTTTTCCTACTCAAATTCTTTTTTTTTTTTTCAATTTGACAGTATCACTGTAGAAGTAGAATATTTTATCAAATTCTGATTTTAGCTGTCATGTATGGTGCTTTTTTTTTGGTTATTATTGCTGACTGTTAAGTTATGTGGGTTTGGCAAAGGGAAAATTTTAAATCTTTTATAATAAAGAAGAATGCATTGCTACCCAGCATCATTATCTGCCTGTGCATATCCCGACCTTGCATATGCAGTATTGTGCCTTGACACAATTTGTGCTATTGTGACTCCCATTTTGCAGATGGAAAGTAAATTGCAGAGAAAATTCGGGGCCATGGCTAGACTCTGAAAATTCTGAAGAAGCCAGGGAGGGCCCAGTGTACTCTTTCACTGTCTAAAACAAACATTTTTTATGGGTTCTCTCATAAAGAATAAATTAGAGAGAGTCAAACACTTTATGTGGAATCTAAAGACCAAAATAAACAAAACAGAAGCAGTCTCATAGAAAGATAGAAGAAACTGACAGGTGACAGAGGGGAAGGGGTTGGGGACTGAGTGGAAAAGATGAAGGGATTAAGAAGTACCAATTGGTAGTTGCATGTCAGGGAGAGGTAAGGCATGTAGCTGTTGATAGTGTAATGATTATGTATGGGGCCAGGTGGATAGTGGAAATATTGGGGGAGCACTCTGTAAATTACATGAATTTCTAACCACTATGTTGTACACCTGAAACTAGTGCAGAATATTATTGAATGTTAAAAATAAAGAATGGTATATATTTACCTGTTGTTCTGGGAAATTATTAAAAAAAGATCCTTGTATAAGCTATGACAGACGATCAGAGGAGACTTGTGCTGGTGGCCGTGATCAAGGCCAGCTAGTGAGGAGCCAGAGTTTAGAATTCTTGAGCATTCACAATTCTGAGGGATGCTCACCTCTCAGTGGACAGGCATGGTGATTCACTCGTTACTCAGTGTTGGGAGGCCTGGTCAGAATACACTCGTGTCAGCAGGAGGCAGTGACCTCACAGGAATCGCAGAAATGAAGGAAAGGAAGACATGCTCCTGCCGGGCCTTAAGGCAGGAGGACCTGGGTCCAGGTCAGCTCTTGGGGCTCCAGAGGCAAGGGTTTGGGGGTGTTCCCTATGCTGCCCTGCATCGTGTGCCTCTTCTCTGCTGCTCCTGCTAGTTGCCACCATTGTGCCTCGCATTTCCTCCACTTTCGAGCTTTGCCTGCTTATGGTTTTTCTATTTCCTCATCTCTCCAGCTTGAAGCAGCCCTAGGCCCAGACTCCCATCTGCACTTCCCTCTGCATCTCCCTGTGATATGCTTGATCGGTTCCATAATCCTGGTTTCAAACCCCTAAGAGTAAGGATCTGATTAGCTCATCTTGTGCTGAGCCATGTGGTGGCTCACAGCTCAGTCTATAGACAGGCTGCCCATAGGTGAGGTGACCACCACTGGGTCATGTGGAAGGGCTGCGGGTGAAAGGGTGGCTTCCTTCAGCAGGAGCAGAGGGCGGGCACTAGGATATACAGGCTGAGGGCACAGCCTATCTGTCTTTTTACAAACCTTCCAAATACAATCTTTATCCTGAAGTAGCCCAGCAGCCTATGAGGCATGGCTAGGAATTAATTTCTAGTAGCTAAAATATTTTCAAGGTCAGAAAAGGAGAAATTAAAATAACTGTAACTATGGGACACTGTATTAAAAGCTTCACATTTATTGTATTGTTTTCTGCTCACAAGAACTCTATAAAGTAGATATTATAGTCCTTATTGGGCTTAAGTGACCAGTTCAAGACAAACCAGTGTTAAGTAGAGAGGTTGATGTTTAAACATAGTCAGTCTGATGCCAAATCATGCTTGCGAATTATGCTCCATATCTAGGTATTGGTAACTGGCATTTTCTTCACCTGAGCCACCATCATAATTCGATCGGACTTGGAGCTGTCATGGGAGACATCCCACACCAGAGCTGGGATGAGAGGGGAGAAGTTGGGGAGGTTAAGGAGACATTGCTGCATGAACCAGGGCTCCTGGTGTCAGGAGCAGCAGTGTCTCTGAGGTCGCATCACCTACAGCAGATGTGAGTGGGTCCTGCAGAAGCCTTCTGTAACTTACACTAACACAGATCCATCATTAATATGGCAGATATGCACACACACCTGCAGATTTAATTGTTTCAATTTCCTTGAGTCACTGATAGGTTATGGCCTGCCTCAATTCCAGTAAAACCGAAGCTGTCTAGATTGGACAAAAATCAATCTCTTGAATAGACCCAGACTCCAGCCCATGTGACAGGCTTGCTTTTTAGATAGGTAATTAAAGAGGCAGGACAGACTACTTTACTAAATCTTAGAAACTCTAGACAGAAAACATCTGTTCTTCTCTTGTCCCTCCCCAAACTATCAGCAAAGGCTGCGTTCCCCTCCATTGGTCTCACTTCTGAGACTGTCAGCATAGGCTTTCTGGCTTATTCTGCTGAGGTTAGGGGATGTGTTGAGGGATTTCTCTTGAGGGATCCCTCACCTAAGGTGGAACGGTTTGTCCAGAAAAAGAAAAGCCATCCTTACAACAGAAGCTTTTTTTCTCCCAAACTCACCACTGGATCTTTGTGAAAAACTGAGGATAACACAAAATAGGATATCAATTGTCCATTAAGTGACTGAGGAAACCTCCAGCAGAGAAAGCAAAAGCTATCTAGTATATGTTTGCTAATAGAATATTTTAAATACTAAAAAAAAAAAAAAAAAAAAAAAAAAAAAAAAAAAAATTAAAGCAAGGATTTGGGAAACTCTAATAGATTATTAAATGACTACATATGAAATAATATGTAGTAAATAGAAATGAATTGACCAAAAATAGATTTTGGAATGGTCAGGAGTGTAGGAGATCCCCATGAGATAGAAAGAAATGGTACAAGTCAGAAAACCCTCAAATTCTTTCATGATTGTAAAGGGAAAAATGAGAAAAGTAACTTATAGAATGACTTATCTCAGTTTTTCCTTATGAATTTATGAAATTTCAACAAACATGGTTCTTCCTGAAATTTAAGTACTGAAACAAGTAATAATGACTACTAAGAATACCCCAAACCAGGTAACAAGATTAGTTAAACTACTGGTGTCCTGATGAATTTCAGAGGTGACAGTGGGGAAAGTGGTGTTGAAATAGCTGGTTCAACCTGACCTGTGAGACCATGCCTATTTATAAGGACTCTGACCCCTTACTGGGGCAAACCATCAACCTTGACGGTGATGGATAAAATCTATAAATCCTTCAACACTAATTGAACCTACCATGAGTGTAAGTGATGGACACAGTGGGGATGGGGGGGCATGATATAAAGGGAAATCCAGTCTGATCAGTATTCCATACATGCTGATTGATGAAAGGAATCTACTTAGATTTTCAAAAAGCTTTGGGAGGTTCTGCCTTTAGAATCTATTTTTAAAAAATTAGATCTCATGCATGATTTGGACAATACTAAACTTTATATACTAAAAAGCCAAGATGATGGAGGCTGACTACAAGATCATTAGAATTTATGTTAGAGGACAGAAGAGAGAAGGTTGATTTTTATGTCATCAAGGAATGCTCTCCCTGATAAAGGGTCGAGCTCTAGTTATAAAATAAAAGGCTCCCTGTTACTCATTAAGGATTCAGGAAAATAACCTAGGGTTCATTAAAATAATTCTTTGAAAACATCAACTCAACATGCTGTCGTGGCTGAATCAGGGAAGCACAATGTCATCCTGAAAGGCATGGGAAACACAGCAGAACTCTGCACCCTGTAGAATAGTATAGATTTCTTTTACCAGGAAGTAAATATGTTATTTTTGTGACTAATCTTTCATGACTATTAACATTAATAATGACAACTCCATATTCTCATATTTTGAAGCATTTCCATGTGCATTTTCACTTTTACAAGCTCTGTGAGGTAGATGTTTGTATATCCCTTTTTCAAAGAGAGAGAAATTGAGGCATAAAGATTTCCAGGGTAGGAGCCTTGTCTCTAGGAAGCACATTTAATGAACCCACAGAAAGTGCACAGAAAGGCAGCTACACTGGGCAATAGGAAGTGGGTGTGGTTGTGTGAAGACAGAACACATAGTAGACGCAATAGTCAAATAAGGATGTAAGAAATGTTAACAAAGGCCAAGGCTAAGAGAGAATGTGATCTCTATTTACTACATCAGGTGTATGTGACTTTGTTCACCAAATACTCAACGCCTAGGGTTCAGAGCTCTATTTGAAAGTCTATGAAGGTAAGTTTAGGGCAAATTGAAGTGCTAGTTCACTCAGCAGATATTATTCATATGGAACTTATTTCCCAGAGTGTGGTGTAATCAGAAAATCTAGATGCAGCAAACAAAACAAAAAAGATACTGAAAACTTCATGAATGGAAAAGACATGGTTCCTAAGAAGCTGAAATTGACCTCAGCTTTAAGACTGATGTCAGGAAGGATGCATGCTCATGGGCACAGACTTGCCTTTGAGCTCTGTGCCTTCTTGGCCACAGAATGAGAAGTTATCAACACTATAGAACTGACCCTATGTTCTTTCCTTTGTGTCCTGACTCAAGTCAGATAATCTGCTCACTCCAGTTACCCTCACTCTTGTTCACAACCTAATGGCTTGATTATGAAATTTATAGCTGTATTCTTTAGAGGTTGCTGTTATACACCAGAAACAGAAAACCCAGCACTTTTTTTTTTTCATTTTGCAAAACTCTGTTAACAGTGGTTTTGTTATAGCCTCTATTTAATGGGCCAGTGCTACCAAATAAAAAATAGAAATTGTCAACATCACCTCCACCTACTAATTTCTTGATCTTTGGTACAGGTAGGGTATGCCAGGATCAGCTAAGAGGGACTGACTCCCCTTGGTGGGGTCACCTTGCAGTAGAAATATGTGCAAAGCATTGCTGCTCATGAAAACTTAAACTCCAGGAGAAACATAATGCCAGTTAATAGTAACAGGCTATGGCAGAAATTTAGAGAAAGGGGGCAAGAACTTTATAATGGGGAGGTAAGTTTCTTAGAGATTAGCCTATATCAGGGAGAATATAGTAGGATGCCCCATAGGGAAGAGACAAAGAAATAAAGTGGTTCAGAAGCCAGAATCTGAAGGTAGACATCCTATTTAATGCAGTCTCCTCCACTTGCTAAATGTATACTGATAGGCAAGTTACTTGACCTTTCTGTACCTCAGCCTTCTCACCTGTAATTGTTATCCACTGAAAATGAAATTAAACAAAAGCATTTAGTTAGTGCCTGTTTTTTTGGATACACTTCATAAGCATTAGCTATTCTATATTGTGTTCATAGTGTGTGTTTGGGGGCTGATGTTAGTCCAAGTACCCCTACAATGCCTTCTCTTGACTTGATCAAGGTCAAAGGAAGAGAATCTATCGATGGATTATTAGGTCCCAGTTTTGAGCCTCCACCCCCCTTCCCATTCTCATGCAGATGATATCAGAGACACTTTCTCACTTAACTTCTCACACAGTGTGTTTACAGCCTTTTCCTTGGTCAGTGGTGGCAGGGGTTGAAGTTGAGTTGTTGCCCTGCCTGTTGATGACCCCTCACTGGACTATCACTTACTGTCAAAGGGAAAAAGTGAGGCTTCAGGAAGAGTGTGTTCCTTACGTAGAATCACAGTGCCCAAGTCCTTTGACTAGTTACCTAACCTTTTGCCTCACTTTCCTAGTCTTGGATAGAAAAGTACCTACCTTATCAGCTATCAAATAGCTTAGTGAAAATGTATGTGTTTAGTCATTACCTGCCACATAGTAAATGCTCAAAATAAGTTAGTTATTGTGAAAAAAATAATAACTGTCAATTTCCCTACTTTATTCTTGTTAGATTCATCCTAATCATCATATCATGCAGCAGGTTATGAACACTAAGTCTGTCCAGGGCATGAATGAAAGTCTCATAAACAGATGAGAAAAAGAGGAACACGTCCCTTGTACCATAAAGTGTATGAACACAGATGCAGACTCATAGAAGAGCAGGAAGGGATGGGAGAAAAAAGTAAGCATGAGGGTAGTGCTAGTGATGAAAGTTCACCTACTTTCTAAAATGCACCCTTCCTGAAGCATGCATGGCTCCCACCTCTCATTGCCAGCCCTTGGATGGGTGTTTTGTGTATGGGGAAGGGAGGCTGTTGAGAAGGAAGGGCTTTAGAATTAAGATAGAATGTGGGAGAGAAAAGTGGAAAGAATGTATCAAGGTGTTCCCTCACTCCATGTTATTATTCCTAGCTGATCAACATATTTTAATGATCAAGTGATCTTTGTATTTCTTTGAAATCATTATCATTCACTCAGCAGGGACTGGATGACTAGACCTACATATCTAGGGAATATCTGTCAGGTCATTTAGAGGTGATCTTCATCCCTGTCGTAATGAGCATTTACACAGGTCATCCTGCAAAAGGGAGTCCAAAGCAGTGTCAAGAAAGCCTTCAGACTGGTAATGGGAATCTAGGAAAAAAAACAATCTGATCCGCCAGGGGAGTCTGTCACAGAGAAATTACATCAGATTGCTACGTGAGTTATGCCCTTGTGTGAATTGGTTAATAACTCAGTTTCACTCTTGGGTCTAGAAGCCAAAACTCTTCAAATTCCTGATAGTGTTTACTTTTGCTGTGTAACTTTTGTGTATCTAATTCATTAAGCTGAAATAAAAGCAAAGTAGTTCATGATTTCTCAGTATAAATAAGCATCGCTTTGGTAGACAGCACAGTGTAGTAGATAGTAGAAAGAGCACTGTGCTAGGAGTGAGAAGCTGGATTTAGCTCTGTCTCTGTCTCATTTGCTCTAGCCCTTGCAATCTTCACTTACTCTCTGGCCATCTGATTCTAATTCTGTGGAACCTACCACACAGAATTGGTGAGTGAAAACAGCGGGGATAAGAAAGGCCTTTGCAAGTTATAACATGGAATATTTTACTTCCTTGAGTCTTTGTAAACACTTCTCCTTTCTCAGGCTGAGGAACACAACAAAGAAACGTAAGATTATTATCATTTCTCATCTTCACTTTTTAGGAACTTAAGGTTCAACCCCCAGCATGGCAATTACAGATCATAGGAAAATTTTCAAAAAATAAAAGAATTTTAGAGTGAGAAGAGTCTTTAGAAGTCACTTATACTCCCTTTTCTTTTTTTCCAACTTTATATAATGAAGTTTTATAATATATAAAATCTCAGGGTCTGTAACATCCAAAACGACCGAAGGCTCAACTGACCGGAAGTCAGTTCTGCAGTCAGTGCTGGGTTGCTGTGGTGACCCGGCACTAACTGCTGCTGCTGCGGGCATGGCAACCCAGCATTGACTGCTTACGGGGCTGTAGATCAGGCCTGGAGAGAGGCCTGGAGAGAGAAGCAGGGTCTGATCTGTACCCTCTGTGGCAGCTGTTGATCAGCTCTTGCCTCTCTCTTTCTCTCCAGGCCTGGCCAGCAGCCACATCTTTCTTTCTCTCGGGACCTCATGAGGGCTGCTGATCAGCCCTGCCTCTCTGATCAGGCCTGGAGATAGGCCCAGAGACACCGATTGGCATAGAAACAGACCAGTCAGAACCAAATCTGGGTGAACTGTGAGGAGCCAATGGCCACCTAGGAGGTGGAGCTTCTGACACTGGCATAGAAACAGACCATGCAGAACCTAATCTGGGTGAACTGTGAAGACAGAACCTAAGGTGGTGGCTGAGGAGAGGTTTTAAGGGCAGCAGCTGTTTGGTGTAAGGTGTAAGAAAGTGGTCCAACTTTATAAAGACTGGTTTGGCAGTATAGTGCATATGGCTGGCTATCAGTCCAGATATAGGGATTATGTATTTTTGTCAAGAGCATCTCCAGCTGAAAAAGGCTTTTCCACCCCACTTAAGCAATCCTATTCTATATAATCTATCTATATTAATAAAAGGATAACATGCTAATTAGACCAGGTCAACTGGCCATCTTCTGGATGTCCGATTTCCTTCCAGACAAAGCCATGGTGGTGGGGGCCAAGGCAGAGGCAGTTAGGGGCAATGAGGCTGGAAGGGGAGGGTAGTTGGGGCAAGATCAGGTAAGCAGGGGCGGTCAGTTGGGGGCAGCCAGGCTGGCAGGGGAAGGTAGTTGGGGATGAGATCAGGCTGGCAGGGGAGGGCCATTGGGGTGAGATCAGGCCAGCAGGGGAGGGCAGTTGGGGGTGATCAGGCCGGCAGGCAAAGGCAGTTAGGGTGATCAGGCAGGAGGCAGAGAGGTTAGGGGCAATCAGACAGGCGAGCGGTTAGGAGCCAGCAGTCCCAGAGTCACTTAAAAGCCATGGTCCCTAACACCCAAATCCATCAAAATCACATAAGTCAAAGACAGGCCCTGTTAAAAGAGTTTCCTTTTTTTAAGCCTTAAAATTTTTATCTTTGTTGAAAGTATTATAGATGTCCCCTTTTATCTCCCCATTAACTCCTATCTAATATAATAAAAGAGTAACATGCAAATTGACCGTTACCACCAGCCAATCGGAGTGGCTGTATGCAAATTAACCCAGCCAAGATGGAGGCCAGCAGCTATGGAGCTAGAGCAAACCAGAGGCTTCTGTTGCAACTGCCTGCCTAGGCAGGCTGAGCCTCTGCTCACAGCCACGCCCACCAGCCAAGCCATGCCTCCCAGCCAATCAGAGCAGCTGTATGCAAATTAACCCAGCCAAGATGGAGGCCAGCAGCCATGGAGCTAGAGCAAACCAGAGGCTTCTGTTGCAACTGCCTGCCTAGGCTGGCTGAGCCTCTGCTCACGGCCACACTCACCAGCCAGTCAGAGCGGCTGTATGCAAATTAACCCAGCCAAGATGGAGGCCGGAAGGGTGGCTCTGCACTGGGAGCCTCCACAGCTGGCATAGCTGTGCCAGATGTATCAGCTCAGTGGGGGGGGGGGTCCAGCCTGGGGCCTCCTCGGGGCATCCAGGAGCGCCCGCCCTGGGTCCACTGCCTGGCTCCACCCCCCGGGGGCCTCCACCAGACGTGTGGGAGAGTGGGTCCTCCACAGGGCTTGCAGGAGCAGCCATCCTGGGTCCACTGCCTGGCTCCGCCCCCCAGGAGCCTCCTCAGGGCATCCAGGAGCACCTGTCCCGGGTCCACTGCCTGACTCTGCCCCCTGGGGGCCTCCCCGGGGCATGCGGGAGCGCGGGGGCCTCTGCAGGGTGTGCAGGAGCAGCCGTCCTGGGTCTGCTGCCTGGCTTTGCCCCGGGGGCCTCCTCGGGGGTGTGCGGGAGTGTCTGCTACACAATGCAGAGAATCTGAAGCCAATTCGCTGCCTGGCTCCACCCCAGGTGTGTTTGCTCAGCAGCAGGGCCCCACCGAGGGATCTTGCACCAGCGTCTGCCCCTGACTTGCCACCCAGCTCTGTGCCAGGTGTGTCCCCTCAGCAGTGGGGGCCCACCAGGCGTGTGCAATCGTCCAGGCCTGCACTCACCAGCCCTCCCACCCCCCAGTTCACGAACCCTGAAGGGGCTGTGGACAGCCTGAAAATGGCCTTTAGCCCCTCACCCAGGCTGGCCAGGCATGCCAAGCAGGTGGACATCCCTCCGAGGTATCCCAGACTGCAAGAGGGCACAGGCCGGGCTAAGGGACCCCCACCCCCCGAGTGCACAAATTTTTGTGCACCGGGCCCCTAGTCTATAATAATAAAAGGGTAATATGGTAATTAGACTGGACACCCAAACCACCTTCCAGATGTTCAGACATCCTTCCTGACAAAGCCAGGGCCCAAGGGAAGCCAGCCCAGCCCTGGATGCCTGCCTGCAGGTGGCAGGAGAGAAAGCCCAGGACCTGGATGCCGGAGGAAAGCCGGTGCTGGCAACCAGGGTAAGGAAGGCCTACTCTAGCATGAATTTTCATGCATCAGGCCTCTACTAGATACACACACACACACACACACACACACACACTTTTATTAGATAGGACATATATATATCTAATAAAAGAGTAATATGTAATTTTAATTACATATGTAATCTAATAAAAGAGTAATATTGAAATTGACCGTTTCTACAGCACGCCTAAGCCACGCCCACCAGCCAATCAGAGTGGCTGTATGCAAATTAACCTAGCCAAGATGGAGGCCAGCAGTCACGGAGCTAGAGTAAACAGCAGGCTTCCGTTGCACCAGGAGTAAACTGTCTGCCAGCTGGCTGGGCTTCTCCAGGCTCAGGCAACATATTTGCAACATTGTTTCAATTATAGAAGCCATGGAGCTGAAGCAAACAGCAGGCTTCTGTTGCACCAGTGATGGAGGAAATTGCCTTCCTGGAGTCTACTAAGGCAACATTCTCACAATTATAGAAGCCACAGAGCTGAAGCAAACAGGAGGCTTTGTTACCTGCCTAGGCCTCGGCTTAAAGGAGCAGTGTATCAATTATAGAAGATAAATAAACCCCAGAACCTGCTTCTAGCCAGCCTTGCTGGGACATTGGGTCAATGGAGCTGTGGGCAGCCTGAAAGCCTGAAAACAGCCCTCAGGCCCACACCCAGGCTGGCCACACCCCAATGGGGTGAGGGACACCATTTGGGGGCTTGGCCAGCCTGCAAACAGCCATCAGCCCCTCACCCAGGCTGGCCAGGTACCCCAGTAGGGACCCAAAACCTGAAGGGACTGTGGGCAGCCTGAAAGCCTGAAAATGGCCCTGAGGCCTGCACTCAGGCTGGCCACACCCCAATGGGATGAGGGACCCTACTGGGGGGCTTGGCCAGCCTGCAAACAGCCATCAGCCCCTTACTCAGGCTAACCAGGCATGCCAGCACGTGGACATTCCCAGAGAGGTCCCAGACTGCGTGAGGGCACAGACCAGGCTGAGGGACCTCCCAAGTACACAAATTTTTGTGCACCGGGCCCCTAGTATGCATATAAGTTCTTTGGTTAATTTCTTTCTAACCTCTCTTTCCCTCTGAAATTCATCAGTCTGTAATATGCTTCAGTGTCTGTGGATCTATTTTGTACATCAGATTCTACATATGAATGAAGTCTTGTGATACTCGTCGTTCTCGGATTGGCTTATTTTGCTTAGCATAGTACTCTCCTGGTCCCTTCATGCTGTCTTAAAGGGTAAGAGATCCTTCTTTTTTATAGCTGCATAGTATTCCATGGAGTAAATATATTACATCTTTTTCATCCACTCACCTACCTATGGGCATTTGGGCTGTTTCCAGATCTTAGATATTGTAAATAGTGCTGTTACGAACATAGGGGTGCATATATTCTTCCTGATGAGTATTTCAGGATTCTTAGGGTATATACTCAAAGTGGGATCACTGTGTCAATTTTTAATTTCTGGCAGTTTCATTTTTATTTTTTTTTGAGGAAACTCCATACAGTTTTCCATAGTGGCTGCACAGTCTACATTCCTATCAATATGGTTGATTTGTTAATAGTAGGCATTCTGGCAGGTGTGCAGTGATACCTAATTTGCATTTCTCTGATGATTAGTGACTTTGAGCATTTTTTTTTTTTATATATATCTCTTGGCCATCTGTATGTCCTCTTTGGAGAAGTATCTATTAGGTCCTTTGCCCATTTTTTTAATTGAGCCATTATGCTCTATTAACATTTGACAGTGGAGGTAAGAGCATACAATGGAGTAAAGACAGTCACTTCAATAAATGGTGTTGGGAAATTGGACAAGTACGTGCAAAAAAAATGTAACTAGATTACCAAATTACATCATACATAAGAATAAACTAAAAATGGTTAAAAGGCTTAAATGTAAGTTGTAAAACCATAAAAATCCTAGAAGAAACCATAGGCAGCAAAATCTCTGATATCTCTCATAGCAGTATGTTTGCTAATACATCTCCAAATGTAAAAGGATTCTACTGTATGGGAGAGCTTATTTGCCAGTGATACATCTCATAAAGGATTAATTTCCAAAAGATTTAAAGAACTCAACAAAAGTAAGGCAGCAGTCCAATTTTTTGGCCTTGTTAATGCTTCCTTGGTCATCTTATGTAACTGAGTTTCAACTTCTCCAGAAGTGTTAAAGAGCTACAGCAGGTGGTATTGGCTACAGTGTAACACCTTACTCATTTAAAAGATAACCAAGGGCTAGCCTGTTATCAAAAACATCTTTGTCCAGAGAATCTAAGGATTGTTGGACAGGTTTATTTTAACAGCAGGCTGGCTGGTGGGCGATGCTTTCAAGAGTTCTGGATGATAGCTCATTTACATATACTCCTAACCAGGGAAGTAAGGACCTGTCCAAAAAAATGACTCTTGGATCATAAATACCTCCTGGTGAGTCCTTTCTAACTTGATGATGTAAATTCAGGGGAGTTGACCAATAAGGCTTCTCATTCATTTGTGAACTGTTAGGGGCACAGTTAGATAACCTAAGAGGCGTTATCTGGTTATGTGCCAGCCATATGGGCACTTACAGGCGCAAGCAGAATGATAATCACCACAAAGATAAACCCTATATGAATACAAACCATTTCCATCATGGTGGCACAATAAATGGATTCATTCACAAGGATCTTTGCACTTGACACTCATTTAGGTTTTTAGCACATTCGGCAAGTCAATCCCTTAGCCTGGAATAAAGAGTTGATGTAAATACCTTGCAAAGATGGGTACTGCTGGTGAGATCATTTTGTGATTGGGGCAGAACTGATGTAGGAAATTATGAGCACAAGGGAGTGCACATGTATTAAGATTTATATTGGTACTAGGGGCCCGGTGCACAAAAATTTGTGCACTCGGGAGGTCCCTCAGCCCGACCTGTGCCCTCTTGCAGTCTGGGATCC
Organism: Murina feae; assembly: GCA_004026665.1. Lineage (NCBI taxonomy): Eukaryota > Metazoa > Chordata > Mammalia > Chiroptera > Vespertilionidae > Murina > Murina feae. The sequence goes on from PVJC01027988.1 coordinate 21,523, forward strand.
CTCTGGGGATGTCCACCTGCTGGCATGTGTGGTCAGCCTGGGTGAGGGGCTGATGGCTGTTTGCATGCTGGCCAAGCCCCCCAGTTTGGACCCTCTCCTCATTGGGGTGTGGCCAGCCTGGGTGCGGGCTTGAGGGTCGTTTTCAGGCTTTCAGGCTGCCCACAGTCCCTTCAGGTTTTGGGTCCCTACTGGGGTACCTGGCCAGCCTGGGTGAGGGGCTGATGGCTGTTTGCAGGCTGGCCAAGCCCCCAAATGGTGTCCCTCACCCCATTGGGGTGTGGCCAGCCTGGGTGACAGGCTGAAGGGCACTTTCAGGCTGCCCACAGCTCCCATTGACCCAATGTCGCAGCAAGGCTGGCTGGGAGCAGGTTCTGGGGTTTATTTATCTTCTATAATTGATACACTGTTCCTTTAAGCCAAGGCCTAGGCAGTTAACGAAACCTCCTCTCTGCTTCAGCTCTGGCTTCTATAATGAAACAATGTTGTGCTTGGTAGTCAGGCCCGGCCTGCTGTTTGCTTCAGCTCCTGAGGCTTCTATCATTGAGACATTGTTGCAGATATGTTCTTGCCTGGAGCTAGGAGACACCCAGGTGGCCTGCAAACAGTTTCACTCCTGCTGCAACGGAAGCTGCCTGTTTACTCAGCTCCGTGAGTGCCGGCCTCCATCTTGGCTGGGTTAATTTGCATATAGTCGCTCTGATTGGCTGGTGGGCATGGCTTAGGCGTCCTGAAGGGATGGTCAATTTCAATATTGTGCTTTTATTAGATTAGACTAGAGGCCCAGTGCACAAAAATTTGTGCACTCAGGAGGGTTCCTCAGCCCAGCCTGTGGCCTCTCGAAGTCTGGAACCCCTCAGGAGATGTCCACCTGCTGGCTTAGGCCTGCTCCCTGCGGGGATTGGGCCTAAGCTGGCAGTCAGACATTCCTCTGGCAGCCTGGGAGCCCTCGGGGGATGTCCAATTGCCAGCAGGGAGTAGGCCTAAGCTACAGTTGGACATTCTTGTGCTGCTGTGCTGGCAGCCATCAGCCTGGCTTGTGGCTAAGCAGAGCTCCCCCTGTGGGAGCACACTGACCACCAAGGGACAGCTCCTGCATTGAGTGTCTGTCCCCTGGTGGTCAGTGTGTGTCATAGTGACCAGTCATTCCTAGTTGTTCTGCTGTTAGGGTTAATTTGCATATTACCCTTTTATTATATAGGATTGATGCCTATTTAAGCAGGTAGAGTTATATAATCAGAGAAAGACAAAAACAAGGCACTGGATGTTTTGGCCATGAAAGTTAAACTGTAAAATATTTCTGAGTGGGTT
>PVJC01027989.1:0-22877 GCA_004026665.1 Murina feae
TCTCTCTCTCTCTCTCTCTCTCTCTCTCTCTCTCTCTCTCTCTCTCTCTCTCTTTCTCTTTCTCTTTCTCTTTCTCCTCCTCTAAAACCAATAAAACAAAAAAACGTCGTTGGGTGGCAATAATAAAAAAAAATGAAAGGAAAAGGGATTAGTGACCTCTACCCATTAGAGAGTAAAATGTCCTGACTTTTTCTTTCCTCCCTTCTATTCTGCATTTTCTCCCTCTTTGGTGCCTCAACGGAGGAGATATACACTCCTAAAAGAGTGTCATTTTAAGTAGACTTTCTCAGAGCTGAGCTAAGAGCCATTGCCAAGGCCAGTGGGCGTAAATTCAGTCCACCTGACGGGGGATGAAGGGCTGTGGGATTTATGACTTATTTGAGTTCTCATACATCACCCTCTGTGTCGCTCGCTTATGATGGTCCTGCCAAAAGATAAAGAAGTGTAGGACGCTTGGCACGGGCTGTGGTGACAGGCCAGGGACAAATGTCTCTGTTGGGTAAATTGATTTGAATGGCTCTAGTAAAATATCAGGTTAGGCTGCAACTATGATTGGATTTAATGATCCTGCTGACTTCATAGACTGTCGGGATTCCAAATCCTGGACAAGTTAATTAGGGTACTCTATGAAGGGGGTGTGTGTGGGTATTTGTAAATCCATATAATTATTAATGTCAGTAAATACCACCCTGTAAAAATCCAGACCTGTTCTTCTATCTAATATGTTGAATCTCTCTTGAATACAGGAAACATTACTTATAATTTACAGGGTATTTATCTGGGAAAAACTGTTGAGAATATTATTTCTTCCTCCATATCCCAGAGTGGACAAACAGAGACCTAAAGGCATAAAAATATTTAATGAAAATGCAAGGAACAAACAGTTTATTGTCTGCTGGTTCAATTTAGTAGACTTGAACTTAATAACATAGTGGAGAGAAGATATTTTGCTGTGTTTGAAAGTGGAGTTGTTTTAGGCCACTGAGCCAAATATTAAATAAATGGGTTACATTTTTAATTATGAAGAAAAATATTGTTACCTTATTTTTTTAATGTAGCTTATCGGTTTAAAATGACAGCTGTAGATTCTCTTTGCAGGACCTATATTTCTAGCTGATTTCTTTTTTTTTTTTTAACTTAAAGTATCTAAATTTCTGAGTTTACTTCCAACAGTGGGCATGCTTTCTTTACTATTCTTATCTCCAGGTAATTATTGTTTACTTTTTATAGTTTCATTACATTTTGGGGCATGAGTGACTGGTTTCATCTTCCAAAATTATTACAAAATCCTAGTTATTTCTTAGCACTTCACACTTCCCATGCAGCAAGGAGCCCTATTTCCATATAGCGAATTCCAAGGAGAGACTTTCTGGCTGCTCATTGGTCAACAAAGCCACAGGTCAGTAGCATCCCTGGCTAACCGGCCTCTGTTCCCTGGTTCTATCTTGGTCCTTGGACAAATTCTCCATCATTCTTTGGCACAAAGCACAATTTCTTCATTCAGGGGTGGCTGAGAGCCCTGGAGTGGCATCTCTAATGGGTATAAGGAGGATGGTAAATTAGGTTTAGTAAAGAATGAAACCCATTGTCAAATATGTCTACTTTTAGAACTCAAAACAAAGAGTCAGCATTAGAGCGTGTTGTGCTCATTTGTCAATGCAGAACAGAGTGACAGTGCCAAAACCCACTATCCATTCTGTGCAGAGGCCCCAGTGTAACTGCGAAGCTGAGATATAGAGACACCTCTCTGTTAAAGCTGAACCCAAGGCAGGGCATGCCTCCTTTCCTTCTACCTTTTCATCAGCTGCCGCTGAGAAAAACCCATTTGCTCAAGTCTCATTTTTGATAATGTCTCTTTATCTGTTTTTAATTAAAATTATTGGGGTGATGACATTAGTTAATAAAATCATATAGGTTTCAAGTGTACAATTCCATAATTCATCATCTGTATAATGTATCGTGTGCTTGCCACCCAGTCAAAGTTTCAGTTATCATATATCAGACTCCCTTTACCCTTTATTAACATTCCCTGTTCCCCTCTGGGAACCAGAGAACTATTATCTGTGTCTAATTTTTGTTTGTTTGTTTTATTTGGCCCCTTTATGTATCTTAATGGAAGCCATAGCTGTTTCATGGGCCTCATAGTTCCACAGGTTTTCAATGCAGGACTAGTAAAACATAGTTCCCATTCAATTCATTTTTACTTTCTATAAGGGCATCAGAATCAGAAAGATTGATAAATTTACTTCAGATTACACAGCTTGCTAGAGAACAGGCACTGTTTGGACCCAGGGGTGTCTGACTCCAAAGCATATATCCTACATCACACCATAGTGCCCATTGCTATGTGTCAGAGTTGAGCATTTACCTTTTCTACTCAACTCCGCAAACTCAAGTCTTGGCACTCTCCTTAGGTTTGCAGTCACTCTGAGCTTCTTCACCAGTTCAGGACTCATCCAGGCCCCTGGCAACAACACCTTTTCTATGATCTATTGCCTTTTTATTCTCCTTCTTCAGGCCTCAGAGCATACGATACTCCTTAGAAGTGTCCTGTTAATCTCAAGTAGCCTTCCCCAGTTTACTTTGGTCTCATTACCCAGATATCTTTTAGAGAAATGATCCCATTTTGTAATTATTTTGCCTGCCTCACCTTCCTCCCACCCCCACCAATGTAAACTCTGTGAGAGCAAGAATCCTGCTTAATTTGTTCACCCTCATACCCACTAGTGTTCTAGACACAGTAGGCCCAGTAACTTTTACAAATGAGTGAATACCTGGATAAAAAATGTTCCTGGGGAATCAGAAATATAAAGAAATAACTCTAATCCTAGGGAATGTTTGTTAAATATTCTAACAAAAATTTGAGCAAAATTTTTGCTCAAACAGCCCTAACTGGTTTGGCTCAGTGGATAGAGCATCGGCCTGCAAACTGAAGGGTCCCAGGTTCGATTCCGGTCGGGGGCATGTACCTTGGTTGCAGGCACATCCCCAGTGGGAGGTGTGCAGGAGGCAGCTGATCAAAGTTACTCTTTCATCGATGTTTCTAACTCTCTATCCCTCTCCCTTCTTCTCTGTAAAAAATCAATAAAATGTATAAAAAATACTATACAAATGAAGATAGGGGGACCAGCATAGATGAACAGTAGAGGGATAATAGAATGTTCTAGGAGAAGGGAATATATGAACTGAGTCTGGTGGGTGAGTAGAATTTCAGTATACAAAGATAGTGGCAAATGCATTCCTGGAAGAAGGAAGAGCATGAACAAGCACACAAAAGTAGAATCCCAATAGCTGTTGATTTTGGACTATGTGTTTAACAAATCGAATTTTTTGAGAGCCTTCTAAATTCCAGGCACTTCACTGTCACCTTTTTCCCCTGAATCTGTTTCTTTGGTTGCTAAGTGAGGATAATAATCAATTGTTCAGATATTTTTATGGAATAATATATGTCAAAGAACCTGATTTTTGGCAGGTACTTTCTGCCATGGAAATGGTAAGTGAGTTTAGCTGGCCTGCTAAATTCAGGAAAGTGTCATTTAAAGTCAAGGAACAGACCCATTGCAATGCCATGATTAGAATGGATAATCCCATTTACAGGAAAGGAACGAAAATGAGAGTCAATGAAATTTATTCATAGAGTGTTGGTCTTAAGGTTAGAAGAGGTAAGTTCTAGTCTCAGTATTATAACCTTAGGTCCTGGGGGACTAGAAAATCAGTATGTTAGTACAGTATCCTTGTCCTTAAAATTATCATTATTATAAAAATACCTGAATGTGAATTTAAGCCCTTTTTGAGGGTCCTACTAAGGAAAGTTAGAATCACTTCTCTCTAAAATATTAAGCATATGCAGAAAGGTGACATAATCCTATGAGAACCATTGTAACAGAAGTAGTGTAGAAAGAGGAGTAACTCCTCAGTTGCTTCCACAATGCAAAGGTGCTACCACAGGTCATCATTTCAGTACAAAGATTTATATAAATTGAATAATGATTTTGGGGTTAGCCAGGTCTAGGAATGTTCTTTGTCATGGTGAATTGTGGTGTCACTTAGCAAGTTTATACTTACAGAGAAGAATGGGTAGGGAAGGAGTGTTAGAAGAATAGCAGCAATTAGGAAAATATTAAAGATAACCTGAGGAGGACCACAAAAGGAAGGAGAAAAACAACCTGTGGATACAGATCAGCGTAACTAGAGGAACCAGAAAGGGGGGAATCCTTGGGAGAGGGACTAGAGCCTTCTTATTTGTCTAATAAAATACCCCTTCCCTCTTCATGGTGTAGTTATCTCTTTGAAAGGGAAGCAATTGTGTTGGGGGCCTGTCCCTCTTCCTTACTTGCAAACATTTCTGTGACTCCTGAAATCCATGTGATTCCTACCATTCTCTCCAAGGAAATCTGTGAAATTGTAAGGTTGCACTGATTGATGGCCCTTTTCCCATTAGGCAGGCAACAAAGTAAGCAAATTTGGCCAGGGCTCCAGAGGAGGTCATTTTACAAAGAAAAAAAAACAAAAAACAAACACTGAAATTCTGAGTTTATATTCCACCCACATTAACAGTTATTGAGTGGATGCTTAACACATGGTTTTCCAGTTATCTCCTCTTTAGAGATGAGATAGATGAAGCTAAGACTAGCTAAATAATTTATCCAGGTTCAAATGGTTCATGAGTGCTAGAACCAGACTTGAATTTCATTCTCTCTGACTCCAAAACTCATACTCTAATGTTTCTTTTCTTAGTAAAAAGGAGTATGTCTATATAACTAATAGAATGGGATTATGTCATCTTGAGGACTAATTTTGGAATATAAAATTATCTTCAGAGAAAGTATCCTTTTCTTTTTCTTACTGTTGGTGTAAAAATTAGAATATGAAAGATACAGTGAGCTTGACTTGTTGCTGGAAGTACCTAAAATCGCTTACTTTAGCAATGAAGTTCTGCCATCTGGTTATTGTGAGTTCTCCTAAATTGGTATGTTTTGTCCTGCTGTCTTGGAAAGGAAGCAACTAGTTCAGAGGAAAAGGTTAAAAAATGCGGCAAAGGGATTTTTTTTGGGGTAAGATTTTGCTTAATTATCACTGTGGTAGAATGTTTGGCCAAAGTCAGAAATCTTTTATTTCCTCTCAGCGAGCAGTCCTATAAAGCTTCAGAACATACAATGCAGACAAATGCCATTTCATTTTTTTTCCCACCTCTTAAAACAGTTCATCAAGAATTTATTTTTTAGAATAATTCTGTATTGAAATAAGCAGCCAGACAATGAAATTGGAATAAAAGAAAATGACATAGTGTGAGTTATCATAATTATGTCAAAACCCTACCAAGTGAATTGGTTAATAAGCACATACAATTTATTTTTCTCTTTTTTCCTGGAATCTCTGTGTTCTTCACTTTGCTCTCATCAACACCACTTTCCTGTAACCTTCGCAAATATCACTTTTAGATACTGGGAGTGGCCAGTAGATTTGAGAGCAAGGCTGTGGCATGAGCCAGGAAGTGGGGGAGGGTGTAAATTAGTATGGATTGGGAACAAGGATTTTAGTTTGTGACTATTTTCTTGAGTGAAGCCAATTTGCCTTATGACCCTTCATCCTATTAGGCCTAGGGGAGCAAGAATTCCTGCTAAACCATATAGCTGAAGGATATAAAATGACATAATTCACCCAGTTTTTTCCACATTTTTTTTTAATTTCTGAGGACATCCTTTATTTCTGAGTCTTGGAGATATGGCAGCAGGTTTAATGAAGTTAGGTTGACTGCTAGCATCTTAGGACCTGGGGTCTGGGACAGCCCCACTATGCTGGTCTTGGGCAGGCTGATCTTGGGTGAGGCTGTGGATGACTGCTGCCTACTGAGGGGGCAGTGCACATTGTGGTGCTTTGTGAATGTGCCCTGGATGCTTCGCTTGCCAGGTCCAGTTCTAGGGAGTGTTAGTGAAAAGATCTTCTCCATCTCTCATAACAAGACAGACAGACAGCATGTGGGGAGGAGACATTGATATTTGCTGAGAGAAACTTAAAACTAGCAAGTGAAGGCCCATATCTGAATACAGCACAACTATGGGGTTTCTCTACCTTAGCACTGGTGACATTTTGAGCTAGGTCATTTTGCTGTGGGGCTGTCCTATGGATCGTAAGATGTTTAGCAGAATCTCTGGACTCTACTCACTAGATGCAAATAGCAGTCTCCCCCAGCAATGAAATGTTTCTAGAGAATACCAAATGTCCCCAGGGGGATAAAACTGCTTCTGGTTGAAAACCACTGCCTTAAATTTTATACCCTTAGAAACAGGACCACTGAATTATTTTTCTTTCTTCTAATTATACTCAGTCAGGGGAGGCCTTGTTTTGAGACAGACTTATGACATAATTTTATGTTTTGAGAAAACATTGTATTTTAACCTTTGAGTGTCTGATTGTCCCCAAATGTGAAATAGGAAGTTGATGAAGATAATAGTTATGAGCACATATTTTTGAGCCAAAGTCTTCTGAGTTTGAGCAAAGGATTTGCTACTAACTAGCTCTGTGACCTTGGCCAAGTGACTTTGAAGTTTTGAGTCTCCCTTTTTTTATCTGCAAGATGATAGGAATGACAATTGTATGTTTATCACCATGTCCTGGCGGTGATTAAATGAGATAAAGCAGTGATAGCACATAACACAATGTCTGATACCTATTGAGGGCTCAATAAATGTTTGCTATAATTACTAATATTGCTGATAGCATTTTTGAAAAATGAGTTGGCTTTCCCTAACTGGTTTGGCTCAGTGGGTAGAGTGTTGGCTTGTGGACTGAAAGGTCCCAGGTTCGATTCTGGTCAAGGGCATGTACCTTGGTTGTGGGCACATCCCCAGTGGAGGGTGCGCAGGAGACAGCTGATCAATGCTCTCATTCATCAATGTTTCTAACTCTCTATCCCTCTCTCTTCCTCTCTGTAAAAAATCAATAAAATATATCTTAAAAAATGAGTTGGCTTGTTATTATTAAGTCATTTATTTTTTCTTTACCAAACACTTTTCATATTTTTAACCTCAGAAAATTGACTCACAACTATGTACATCCCTCACCTCCCTCCCCCGACAGAGGGTCCCATGAGCTCTCTGGTTCCAAGTACTATCTTTGGACAAATCCAGGACATTCTGATGAGCTCCTTTATTTTTTTCTGCTTCTTACTCTCACTGTTCCATGCTTTTTCCTCCAAACCTTTCCTTCTGGATCCACCATCAGCAAAGCACAGATTATTTCCTTGATTTGAAACCTGAGCACCAATGAGAACAGTCCAAAAGCAGCTTCTGATTTTATGCTTCATTGCTTAGGCCTCCTTGTAAAGACATCGGCATCTTAAAAAACAAAAACAGCAGCTTTCTTTTGGCCAGAACTTTATTGAAGCTGTATCTGTAATGGCACAGAAAAGCAGGAAATGAGAAAATCCATTTCTCTGTGTGTGTTTTTTGCTACAGAAGCCAAGTGACCTTGAGGCAGCACTGGCTCTATGTTCCCTTTTCATGATGTTGCCCACATCCCTCCCTCCATCACCTCCTCCTGCTCCCCATTCAGCTCCTCAACAACTGGCAATCACTCTGCCCTTCCACTTCAAATTTATGATCAAGAGCATGCCGTAAACACAGAGGACCAATCCTAATCCCAGGCACTGCACCTTCTCGTGTGCAGAGGTCTGACAGTTTGATGGAACCATAAAGAATAAGCCCACATTCCCACGCACCTCATGAATCATGCCCTATGAAAATGACTAGCCAGGGGTGCTGCAGTGACTGTGGGCGACTCAGAACCTAGAGGCCACTCTTTCCCTACTCCAGCAGAGAAAAGGGTCCCTGCTGTTGTCCTCACTGGATGTCCTCAATGTGGAGTGGCCTGGCAATGCAAAATCATCACACAACTAAGAAAACCTTGCCAACTCACAGATCCATAGGGAGTAGGCTTTTTTAGTGACCCATGTGAAACTGTAGAGGCCACTCCCTCTTAGTGATGCTCTGAGAATACAAAGGAGCACCATGGAGTGACACTCCTACAGGACACAACTGGAGAGTAAGAACATACCTTTCACAGATGTCATTGCCACCTCCAGTGGCCTCTTAGTGTGCATGTCATTGGCTGGTGCTTTTCAGATATGATCGTGTGTGGAAATCACCTGGGTCTTCTTGATCTGTTTTGACTCATTTGGTATGGTTGGGGCCTGAGAATCAGCATGTTTTATGAGTCGCTAGGTAACGCTGAGGTTGCCTGGTTTTTCAACCATGTTTTGAGTAGTGAGATTCCAGATCATGTTGGAGCTTTCTTTTCCATCTACCTTCTTTCCACATCCCAGAATTATTTCTTTTTAGAGTGGCACTTGCCAGCTTCTATAGGAAACAATAGTCATCTCCTCAATTGGTTTTGGGCAAAATGAACTTTCTTGAAGTCCAGGAAATATCAGAAACATTGAGAACTAGAAACATACAGTTATAATTGAGTATTCTCTTTCCCCTAATATGATTTAAAAATATATATTCTCCTGACAAGTAGCCTTTTTTTTTTTTTTTTTTCAGATCACTGCTGCAATTGAGGGACAAGCCCTGCAGAGACAAGCTAGTTCTTTTGTTGTTTAGCCTTACGTGTAAGGGAACACCTGTGATTTATTGAAATGCTTCCACCTATTGATCTAAGTATAGGCCACAGAGCAACCCAAATCTATATAGCACCTTTCTATGTTTCTGGAATCTTGCCTGTTCTTTGTAGATGTGACAGTAGTAGCAGTAGTCTATGCTTTGAGTTCCAGATACACGACTGGTACTATCACGGTCCTTGTCAAAGGAAAGTGAGTGGAAGAAGCAAGAGGCAGGAAGGGCCTAATTATTTGTAAGTATTCATGAGGTTTGACAGGGGTAATTTTGTCTATGAGTAAGGCCTGTAAACTGATATTAGCAAAGAGTAAGTAGCTTTATAGTAGCCTCAAACTGGGAACAGGAAATATGTCAATCAATAAGAGAGTGGATAAAGAAAATATAACATAGAGATATGATGGAATACTAACAAAAATGAACTATGAACAAACGCTACAACATGTATGTATCACAAATACAGTATATTGTATGGGGATGGGGAATGACACAAAACTCTCCTCTCTCTCTCTCTCTCTCTCTCTCTCTCTCTCTCTCTCTCTCTCTCCATATATATATATTCTCCTGACAAGTAGTCTTCTAGGTTTATCATTTTTCCCTGATATCTATATATCTGTATATCTCTATCTCTATCTATATCTCTATCTATCTATATAGATAGAGATATAGATAGAGATAGAGATATACAGATATATAGATATCAGGGAAAATAAACTGTATTTGAAATCAGAACATTGCCCTGGCCGATGTTGCTCAGTTGTTTGGAATGTCATCTCATGCACCAAATCATTGCTGGTTTGATCCCTGGTCAGGGCACATACCTAGGCTGCAGGGTTGATCCTCAGTGTGGGTGCATATTGTATGGGGTGAAAAGACACAAAACACTCCCTCTCCCCCCCCCCATCCCTTCTCTCTCAACTCAGTAAAATATATCCTCCTGTAAGGATTAATTTTAAAAAGTGAAATCCAATAATTGATTGCCTATGAGGGGTGGATATTGACAAGAAGGGCCATGAGAGAGCTTTCTGAGGTTGTATAGCAATGTTCTCTATTCTAATAGGAGTGCTGGTTTCATGGATAAACTGCTGTGTTAAAACTTATCCAATTGTATACTTAAAATCATGTGTTTTTCTGTGTTATGTAATTATACCACCATATATATTTGAATTAGAGTCTCTCTAAGCCCAATTATTTATTATATTTGTTTCTTCTCTGCCACTGACCATCATCCAGAGAATAGAGGACTAGGAATATTTTAATTGTAAACAAAAGCCCCTTAATTAATTATCTGAATCTCTCTAAAGTTTGCCCCTTCCCCTCCAGATAAATTATTCCCTTGTTAAATCTTCCCAGGGGGATCTCTCACAACTGCCATTTATTTCAGGGCTTCTGGCCTTTGGCTTTCTTGTCCCTGTCATGTTCTGGGTTTTCACTTGTAGAAGAGAATTGATGGCCCTTTCCACCTGAATTGGACTGTTCATTCAGATTTTTCTGAGCACATTATAAACTCTAATTCATTAACTTCATCATAAGTGATAATGTCCTGTGAAAAAGAGAGGTGATGGCACCAATTAAAATGATCTTCTTGTAGTCACACATCAAATCAATGTCCGTGCAAACACTGGAATCAAGACTTGATGCATTCCAACTCCTCTGTCAGATTGATAACAGCACAGTGAGTGACACAAAACCCCAGTCTGTACTTTGAGGATATGCCATGCTGCCCTCATCATGTGGGTCTGCTAAGAGCAGTGACAAGGAAAGAGAAGAAATGGAACTAAATTAGACAAGGATCTGATAGGTGATAGTAACCACTTGTCTTGAAAATATCCACAAGGACATCTACAAAAGAATATCCTGCATTCATTCATAGATTTCAAGGCTGAGTTGTAGCTCAATTATTTTTGTATTGACTTAATTGAAACCCAGATCAGTGAAGCCACATGTTCAAGGTCACATAGCTATTCTCTTCCAGATCCACTATGGCCAGCCCTGAGCCATTGCCTCTGCAGTCTATGTGTTCCAGATCACATAAGAGATTTCCTTATTTCTTAATGTCTCCAGCTTTTACATAACAGAAACATTTAAATGCATTGCTTCATTTGGGCATCGGATATTAAATAATATGAAAATTCTCTCACATTGCAAGGAGTCTAAGAATAATGGAGTATGCACCCTATGCCCAGGACTCTTTTGAATATTTTACATGCATTTATTTAATTCTCACAATATTCTACTGTGATACAATACTATTGGGGATAATGTTATTACCCCTCCATTTTATAGTTGCAGAAGCTAAAGCCTAGGAAGTTTAAAAACCTGCTCCAAATCTTGCAGTTTGCAAGTGATGCAGCCAGAGAGGAGATGTAGAATGTTGGTTTCAGCAGCCACACAGCTCTGACCAGCTTCCTCTCTGTAGGGGAGGAGCTAAAGAGTTGCCTCCTTTGAAAGAACAGTCTCAATGACGCAAGCTTATGAGCAACTAATGAAAGTGGACAACAGTTGATATTGAATGGACAATTGTCACTTGTGCAAAATGGTTTCTTTCATTCAATTTTCACAACTCAATAAGAAAGTTATTATCTGCTGTACTACAAATGAAGAAACTGATGTGTGCAGTGCTAAAGGAATGCACCATGGCCACAGCATTGGGGGAAATGTGAACCTGGATGGCCTCGCCCTGGAGGCTGCTCCCTTGGAGGACTGCAGGGCGGTTGTAATAAAATGGCATTAGTTCAGTCCAGCTTTAATTGATGAGATGTTAAACAGAGTCTGTGTTAAATAAAATGTCATTGGAGAAACATTTATGCTTGACTATTTCTGAGCCAGAAAGCCTCTCTAGACCACCTTTATTTTTATGGAGCTGCCATCAAACTGATTTCAGCAATGACAGGCTTTTCTTCCTGGTCAGTGTAACTTGACACATTTTTTGTTGTTGTTTAAATTAGTAATACAAAATGAAGGGGAGGGTTGGGAGGGATAACACCTCTGGGGAGGGGTTAACATCTGGAGGAGATGGGGAGGAAATGCTTGTTTCAGTAACAAAGCAGGGTTGCAGAATCAATTTTGAACTTGACCTAAGACTTGCATCTTCCCTTGCATCAGGTAAGCAGAGTCAGCATTCCCACTGGTATCTTGTGACTGGGGTAAAAAAGGTGTTTTTTCCCCCTAAAATGTTTTGTTTTTGATTTGTGTTTAGTCACAATTTTTAAGTTAATTTTTAATGCTCTATAAGAGAGTGTGGGGATTTTGTTTTTGAGGAACACACTTTCTAAGTTAGAAGAAAACTGGTTCAAATAGAGATATAGAAATAGCTGCCATATACCTATCCCTTGGGTAGCGCTGTTGAAAATAAGTGCTAGTGGTGGCTCTAAGGCTTTTTGAAGAACTTGGATTCAACTCATCCAAAGTGAACTCTGTACTTTTATTGGAACTTTAAAATCATGAGATGTGTTTCTAGGGAATCCTGATCCTGGGTAAGGGGAAGAAATAATTTCTAGGCTGAAATTTCAGATAAACCTTAGGCTAGAAAACTCATAATTTATGTTGTTACAAAGAAGTAAGGCTGATTTTTCAAAGTATTGGCTTCTCAGAAGACCTAAGACTTGTGAATTCTCACTTATAAACTCTATACTCTCTTGTAGTTACCCCGGAATGATTTGGATTGTAGAAAGTGTTGGGCCACCTTCTACACAAGATCATGTCCTGATGGATTGGTTGAGACAGCAAAGTTGGCCTGAACCTCTGTGTCCCCAGTCTAAGTATGAGCTCTTCCTCCTTGAGTGGAGTATCCTCACTGCCAGGGGGTGAAGGGCTTTAAGATGCAAAAAGTGCTCTTTTCCCATAGTCTTGTCTCATGGACTTACCATCTTGTGAGTAATTATCCTAAGTAAATGCCACTTTTCCAATCAAGATGCAAAATCCACTAAACCAGAGAGAACCTCCTTGCCTGCTCATTAGAGATCAGAGCTGTCTGTTTAGAGCCCATACGTGCAATGTTTTCTGGACTTCCTTGTGTGCACTGGTGCCCATATCCTGATGCCATTTCTTGAGTGGATATGAATGTGCTTACCTAACAGGGATGCACAGAGGCAGGCGGAATTTATCAGGTAGTGAAAAAAAGAGAGCAGAGTGTAATGCATCTTACTCTATCAGAAAACACTAAATCTCTATCACTTTTCTTTCACATTTCACTCATCAACCATTTAATGAAATTATCCATTCATTCAAGACTAATCATGTTGCTACTATGTGCCTGTTCCTGTGCTAGCACTAGACATCCATGGATGAAGAAAACAAAGAAGGAGGCTACTCTAGTGTGGATTACATTGACTGTACATGTGGATATGAAATTGAAGCAATGAGGCTAACTGGGAGCAAGAGCTAACATCTACCTAGTACTTAATATATATCATCTGTAATTTTAAGGCTTCATGTATGTTAAGTCATAAGACACATGTTACTATGATCTAATTTTAGAGATGAGGAGACAAAGAACAGGGGCTTCAGGTAATAGATCCGGGTGATACAGGTAGGAAGTGACAGAGCTGGAATTTTAACCTGGATGGCTGCCACCAGAGTCCTTGATTTTAGCCAGGTGCTGTAACGCTTTGAATACTGGGGGTTATCTACTTTATATTATCAGGAAGTTAGTCTCAAAAGAAAGGTCTTTAAAACTAAAAACTTGAAAGATGAGAAAAATTCTTGCAGGAGAAATGAGTGTGGGTATGTATGTATGTTTTTTTATAAATATATATATTTTTATTGATTTCAGAGAGGAAGGGAGAGGGAGAGAGAGATAGAAATATCAGTGATGCGAGAGGATTATTGATCAACTGCTTCTTACATGCCCCCCAACTGGGGAATCAAGCATACAATCTGGGCATATGCCCTGACCAGGAATCAAACCATGACCTCCTGGTTCATAGGCTGATGTTTAATCACTAAGCAGACTGGCCGAGCTGTACCAGTATGTATGCTTTTGTATGTGAGTGTTGTGTGTATTATATGTGTGTGCTGAATGTGTTTTGCATGTGTATTATAGCTGTGTGTGTGAGAGTATTTTGTGTGCATGTATGCATTTTGTTCATGGTAGAGCAGGACCCTAACAGTGCTCCTAGGAGAGGAAGCAGAATGCATGATGGTTCTAGGAAAAAAGGTAGGAGAGAGATAGAAGCTTAGATAGTTAAAGCAATGGAAAGGCCAGTGGGCTGAAAGCTTATGGTAGAAGTGGAAATATCTGTGAGGTTTGAATGGTAGGGAGCAGGGGTGGAACTGTAGGGTCTGGAATGTCAAGTCTGGAATGTAAAGTCATTGAAAAATTTTAAACAAAAGTTACTTAATTTAGTTGAGATTTTAAAAATATCAATCTTTCTGTCAAGACACAAGAGTTGGTGGCTCTTGCTGTTTTCCATGCAGCAGGTGAAGGAGGCTTGTCCTTGGATGACTGGCAGGCTCTATGTGCTATGAGATTCTAGATCCTCCTTGATGGCCGCCTCCCACTTCATGGCACTTACAGTCTCCATTCCCTACAACAGGATTCTTGAGCTGAGTGAAAACTTGTCCCATGGAGGATTTAGGCTCTATGCAAGGAGTTTTACTCCACCCGGCTTCCTGGCCTGAATACACCACTGGAAATGCCCCGACTGAGGAAACCTCAATAGAAGATACAAACTGGGGATTTTATGTGTGTGACATGGAAAATTTACTCTGAACACTTGGAACTAGGGCCAATGCCATTTACTAATTTTCTTTTGGGTACCCTCTGCTTTTGTATTAGTAGCTGATGTCTCTTTAGATGCTGTATCCATGGGCATCTGACAACAGTTTGGGTTGGTATAAAAATAATAACAATAGTCCCTTTATGAAGGAGTCTCCTTTTTTTTGCCAAAGGCTATTGAGGACAATATGGTATTTGCCAGAAATATAAACAGATCTTACTGTGATTAGTTTTTGTGAGCTACGGGATTCAGTTGAAGTAGATGTTGTATGTAAGTACAGTGATGGCTTGTGAGCTGCAGATGTTGCTAACAACCATGTTGCATTAGTTTATGGGATTACACCACCCTCTGCCCACCACTGTGACTGCTTTGGGCCCCTCTGCTTCTATTCCGTCATATAGAGACAACTTAGGCATCAGCTGTTCCTATGACTCCATTCCACCAAAACAGAACTTTATGATCTTTTCATTTTCTTTCTTATTCGAAAGATGCTTTTTATAGGATTCCAAGATAGGTGAATCATGATAATGCTTTACTCCATTATAATAACAGTTTTTACTCATTGAGGATTTGTGAAGATTGGGCTAGCTTCTGTATACACATTTTTACATAGTCCTTAGGGAAACTTTAAAGAAGTTAATATTATTCCTACTCTTCAAGTGAAGAAATTAGAACTAAAACAATCTTGGCTTTTTTTAGTGGTTGGAGAAAATTAAGTAATTGCTTCATTGTACTCTGCACAAATCTAAGCACATTGGAGGAATTCTGTTAAGATCTGAATGCAGGCATAACTCGGAGTTATTGTGGATTTGATTCCAGACCAGCACAATGGAGCGAGCATCACAATAAAGTGAATCCTAATCTGTTTGCTTGTGGAAGGTTAACCTTCAATTAAAAAAAAAAATCTGTGAAGCATAATAAAGTGAAGCACACTGAAACATGGTATGCCTTTATCATGTTTTAAGAGAAACATTAACGAATAAAGAGAGAAAAACATCCAAGATGATTTAATTAAATCTATGTACTGTTCTCATGCACACTATGACAGGCCTGAAAAATTGCACAGTGCACTGGGGAGATAGAGAAGTATATATGTGTTAACATTCTTACCTCATAGGAGAAGACAAAGGATGCTGTAGGATTACATCATACCTAGCCCAGGAAATGATAACTGGGTCTTGAATAAGTAAATTTTAGTAGCAGGTAGGGAGCAGTAGGCTGGCATTGGGTGCATTTGAGGCTAAATGAGCAACATGTATAAGACCTTAGAGGAGAGCAGGCAAATCTAGGGACTTGCAGGCCATTTAGGATGACGAGCATAGTGCCCTGTTTAGGGAGAATTAAGACACAATGCTAGCAGGGAGCAAAACATGAAGGGCTTTGCAATATTAAGGAGTTTGTACCATATCTTGACTCTAGAGAAGTGAAGCACTTAAGATAGGAGTAAAATATGATTTAATTTGACTTCAATGTGGAGAATGAGTGTGGAGTCAAAGGAACAAGTCAGATTTTTTGTGAGAAATTATTGTGGTATTAATGTTATGACAGTGCAAATAGAAGAGCACAGATATGAAAGATTTTAAATAGACAGATAACTGTAAACATATGGGTAGCTAACAGATTAAAAAGTGTTTGGAGGGCTGTCCTGTGGAAGAGGAGAATTATTTATTTGCGTATTTATGAAGGGCATAGTAAGGACTTACGGAAGAAAGTAACTAGGAAACATAGTTTAACTTCCGTACTGTAGGGTGGCCCAAAAATGGAAAGCCTATGTTTACCATGCATTATTGAATATGTCCAAGCATTTTATTTTAATCCAGTATATATATTTAAATGCTTAGTATGCACTATAGACTGGGTAACAATGCAGAAGTCACTGAACCTAACCTAGAGTAGAATGAGGTCCTAAAGATAATTAACCGCTAATTAAAATCAGTGAGGTACATATTATTGATGTGAAAAAAGATATATGGAAATTCATTCTACCTTGGAGTTGCCCAGGGAATACTTGGAAATGTAAGTGCAGAGCTTAGAAAATAGGGCTGGATAAATATATTGGGGAGTTTCCAGTAAAAGTAGGGATCATCAAAGCGAATGTCTAAAGCAAATAAGCAGGTTACACACAGGTGAAATGGACAAGACATAGATATAAGGAATAGTGGAGACTAATAGTAGAAATTGGAAAGTAAATTATTTTTCCGTAAGTCTCTCCTGCTGCTCAGCTCAAATTGATTGTTATCTTATAGAAAGATATGTTATCCCTGTGTTTCCAGATTTATATAGTTTCTAAATGAAAATAAAATCTTGGATATTTATGTTATGTTTTTAATTAGAAGAGAAGAAGGAAGTGGGCTAGAGAGATTGAATTTGACAATAAAGGGAAGGAGAGAGGCAGTCATGTCCTAAGGATGAGGCAAGGTTAAAGAAAGATTGTACACTTTTTCCTAATGGAGTAGAATTGATATTGAGATGAGGAGAGTGATTGATAGTTGATGAAGCAAGGTATGGAATGAGGCATAAAATGGAGAGATCAAAATGAGAGTAATAGAGCATTTTCTTCCTTTCAGACAGGTAAATGTCTAAATCTTTGAAGGTAAACAGAGAGGAAAATTGAGGGAGTTTATGCCTGATGAGTCCACATTTTCTCTGAAGTAGGAGATGAAGGGAGGGGTTAGAGAGGTGTGGGCTGGAAAAAAAATAGTAACAAGTTTGGAACAGCTGCCTTAGGAAATTTAATAGGGGTGAATAAAAGGATTATTGAGGTTCACACTGGGGTTGGAAACCATTAAGGAGTAAGGATCAGCACAGCTGTGAGCATTGCTTTAGCAGAATCAGGGATCCCAGGAATAGGAAGGTGAGATCAGAGGGTCTGGATTGCCCCAGCATTGGGAAATGACCAGCCAGATGCAGCAGAAGTTCAAAGGGAAGAAAAGTTAAGCAACAGCTAACTGGCATGTGCATCAATGGGCAATAGGAACACAGATGTAGGAGAGAAATAAAAGGGTTCAGGAAAGGACATATTTGTCGAGAGAAAAGATAGCTGTTCTTCTTGGATGTTAGAAAAAAGGAGTTTTGTGTTAGAGGGAACTTCTATCTGATTTCAAGATTCTTCCATTTCAATATGAGAATCCACAGCCAGTTACTGTGGTCTTGTCACAATGGTCATGATATGTGAAAAAAAAAAAAGTCCTGGTTACACCAACGTGTCCCTCAGGATGGGCCCAAAGAAAATTATAAAGTGGATGATATTTCTCATTTGTACGTCTCACCTTCTTTTGTGGCATCATCTTGCATGCCTTCATCATATCTCCAGTGGCTCAAAAAACAAGGCAATGCTATGGGAGGAAGGCTGTTTGTAATCTTTATTTGAATCAAGATTTCTAGGAAGATACCTGTTCTGCTTGTAGGTTGTTCCAAATAAGGTCTCCAGTTATGTTTTCATTTCATTATAGCCACAAGAAGCTTCCCTTTCAAGGCAGCTTTTGGCCTTTCTGACTCATGTCACAAGCCAACCATCCTTTTGTTTCATTTTTTTTTTATTGATTAAGGTATTATAATATGTGTCCTTATCCTCCCATTTCCCCCCCCCCCGCCCTCCCCCCCTGGTATCTGTGTCATTGATTAGGCTTATATGCATGCATACAAGTCCTTTGGCTTTTCATTCTTATTAAATCTTATAACTTCTACTATGCAGTAGCTAATATGAGGAATAGGAATAACAAGAAAGGGAGTGATTAGCTTAATACTATTGAGATACAGAGGAAGAGAGTCAATGCCAGGGCCTTTGTTACTTTGAATTCTGTCTCTCAAGTCAGACAACACTTTTGCGTGCTTCCCAGTTTCCACACAAGTACAAGTAAACTTATTTAACCTTCCTCTGGCCTCAGCTTGCAGGTTTTGGGAAACACTGAGGTTAAACAGGAATTATTCTTAAGTGAACTGATAGATTTCTCCCCTGCTGCTGAGACAGTTAAATCCATACCCCACAAATCTGAAATATGTCCTCAACTCTATGGAACCAGGGATTTTGAATTTTTGCCAGGGCCCTACTGGTGTACTTCTGAGGTGGATAAAAGCCCTATACGGAGTCTTATTGGAGGAAAGAGTTTTCAGTGGGTTCTCAAGAGTGAAAGCAACATAGCCTTAAAACAAGAACAAGGGGTTCAACAGCAGACTCTGGCTGGAGGAACGATCATTTCATTGCATGTAAGCATATTTCTCTGTTGGACCATCTCTACCTGAACACTCCTTGCGGATAAGTGCTCTATCTTCTGCTTCTGCATCTCCAGCTAGCACAGCCCCCTGCCCCGTGGCTCATGCTCATTACATGCATGTGGAAATCAGACACATGTCATGGTGCCAATTTTCCATCCCCATTTCAATTTGATGAGTGGTAAGATGGCCTCTCTTAGTTGGCATGCATAGTCAAAAATATTAGGTTATGTAGAGTGTCCAATAATGGATGACAAGAAGTCTACTCAGTGGCCTCCATGTTCAGCTGACTCTACTTTCAGAGGCGATAAAATTACAAATGATCTGCAACCTGGAAAAGCTCCCTCATTGATTTATCCCTTCAATAAGAATGTATGAAGTGCCTTCTATGTGTTTAGCCCTGGGGACAAAATGGTGAGTAAAAAGAGACAGATAGTTGGTTTTGGGCAATTTCTATTCTAGAGGGAGAGATGCACATTGATCAAATACTCTCACAAATACAAGCACGGTTGCCCAGTGATGAAGGCAACAATGTGGTGGAACTTAGCACTCTTCTACTCAAAGGTTTGATGGAATTGGGAAGGTCAGGAAGAGCTTGTCTGAGGAAGTTGCTATGGTCAGATATAGGAAGGATGAGTAATGTTTACTAGGAAAGGGAAGAAAGACCCTCATAGCCACAGAGAGCAGAGGGTGCAAAACATCTGTGACATGAGAAAGTGTGATGAGGTATGGGGTGAATGAAGCCAGCAGGGCTGGTGCCAAGGAGCCAAGTTCATGATGAACATTGCAAGGGAGACCATGCTTGGCAGTTTGGTTTTTATTCAAGCTGACCTAGAAAACTGTGCAATGACTGAAGAATGATCTGCATTGCGGAAGCTGGCCCAGCCTGCTTTCTGGGGGACATCTAACCCCCATGACAAGATCTGTGTCATCAAGAATAACCCCCTATGTCTCTTTGCCAACCAAACTGGATTATACATAAGTAGTGGGTGTCCTTGTCCCAACACATCCTCTCACCCTAAGAAAAGATGAGGAATGCTTCTTTCCCTCCCCTCATGTCCATGTACCAGCACAGCGTGCCTGGTACCAGAGTAGGCAGGAAGAATAATAGCTACTATTTCAGTTTACCTGAGCTAATCTATCACACCTCACCCAGAGATCCCAGCTCCACCATTGAGCATTCACTGTCCTGAGGTGAAACACACAAGCAAATAAATAAGTAAGGAGCTGTTTGGAAATCCTCTTTGTCACTACTGAGTGTGCTCATTTATTTAGCAAAACGTCCATAATGTTTTAATTGCTTGGTTTAGCCACTGGCTATTAGGTATCTTCAAGGGGTCCTGTCAGGAGCTGTGCTTCCCCATTACCTGCAAAAGCAAGGCAGGCTTTTGATGGCTGGAATTAATTACATGCACAGATTTTCATTGCTTAGAGCAGCAAGCAGCTGGTTCCTGCAGGGGCCAGGCTGAAATTTCCTGCCAGTTCCCCTTCCCTGCTTCCTCCCTCCACACCCACACCCTTTCTTTCTTTCATTATGCTCCATGGGTTCAGTTCAGTGAGGGAAACTGTAATTAAAATATTTGCAAAGCTTCAGTTTTCTCTGTGACTGCCCTTAAGACTGTGAACATTCATAATTCACTCTTTTTCCAAATACAACATAATGACAAAGTTTCCAGGAATTTCTTCCTGACTGGCTCAACCCCCACCAATGGTGTTAATTCTTTTGAAAACAACTCCACAAGGAGTTATAAGACCAGGAGCAAAAGAGAAGGCAGGAGGTTTGCTCCTCAGGGGTTGGGAAGAAATAATGACTAATATTTTCAGGGCACCCCAAGCTTGTAGAACAGTTGACAATAGTTTATAGCTTTTCTATCTTTCTTCCTTTCCAGTTACTTATCCATACCCCTGGTACCAAGAAAGGGGTCTTGTTTTCCTTTTAGACGTAATTAGAGTAATCAAAGGGTTTGGAATACTCTTGTGTTTTATTTCGCTGTCTCTATACAGGTTCTTTTTTCCGTGTGAGAGAAAAATGTGAAACACAAAACATAAACACTGAGACTCTGGGTTTTGTGAATTCTTGCAGGGAAAATTGGTTTTACCATAATGGCAATTGGCAGCAATAATTCTGAGGTGAACAACCTGGAATTACTCCCTTGCAGGCAATAATTTCTATAATATGCACTTCTTAAGTGGGGGAGGGAGAACTAGGTGATCATTTAGGTGAATTTTAAGAGAGTTTATCTTTCTATTTCATGATAAATGAGGAAGCAGACTGTTGGTGCATTCAACCAAAGATGTACATTTGCATTTGGTTTTGTTTCTACTGAATAGATTCTGGTTTGAATGACAAATTAAACTCCCAGATTCCACACACTGAATTCTTTTTGTTGAAGATTTACACATTCTAGAAAGAAAAGACACCCAAATGCAATTATCCTTTAAAGGTAAGGAGGTTAGGCAAACAATGAATTGACAATTATTCTACCATTTTTAATATTAACAAAACCTCCTTCTTGCAGTCCAGAGCTGGTAGGAAATACTGTTTGAAAGATATTTTGCCATGTCATTGTAGGCATTTGCATGGTGACAAAGTGACCCGTAGCAACAGGGTTGTGTCATGTCTGAATATAAGTAGATGGAAAGAGGAAAAAGTAAGGCACTGTTTTCAAGTTTCATAACTTATTTATGTTTGCTCATGAAAGAAGGACTCCTAAAATCCTACCATTAAAGACCCAAATAAAACAATTTTTTTTTTAGCCCTGGTTTGGCTCAGTGGATAGAGTATCAGCCTTTGCACTGAGGATCCCGGGTTCCATTCAGGTCAAGGGTGCATGCCTAGTTGTGGGCTTAATCCCCAGTAGGAGGCAGCCTATCAATGGTTCTTTATATTTTTAAATATAAAAAGACATTTAAAAAAACACACGTTTTAAAAATAAAATATTTTTATTGATTTCAGAGAGGAGAGGAGAGGAGAGGAGAGGAGAGGAGAGGAGAGGAGAGGAGAGAAGAGGAGAGAGAGAGAGAGAGAGAGAGAAACATCAATGATGAGAGAAGATCATTGGTCAGCTACCTCTTACATGGTTAATGCTAGGGATTGAGCCTGCAATCAGAGCATGTGACCTGATTGAGAATCGAACTGTGACCTTCTGGTTCATAGGTCTATGCTCAACCACTGAGCCATACTGGCCAGATCCAAATAAAACAATTTAACATCTTCGAATGGTAGGTTATTTTTGTATATTGATTCAAAGTATGAGAATATGGGTACAGGAATATTACTAATTACTTTTTCACTTCAGCTCACTCCTCAGAATATATATGTTTCTGTGATTTATCTCGGCCACTGCACACATGTCCCTGTTTGTATATCCACATATTCATGACAACCTCTGTGCATGAAGACCTCTAAATAACTTTATAAGTAATTTGATCATTCATGTAAATCCCAAACAAAAGGAGATAATTTCCTAATGAATTGAAAGTAAACTGCTTGTGTTTATATAAGCTTATAAGACATCTTACACCACCTAATCAATGCTCCTAATTGTTAATGGTTTTCATTTGGGAAAGAATTACAGGGTCAGGCATGGAGATAGTGGCATAGCCATGAGGAGAATCCAGGTCTTTTTTTTTCTAGGTGAGGGCTTTATCATGCCACCAGGGAAGTAAAAGTGAAGTCTTCATCAAAACCAGATTTATGAGGGCACCATCTTTTTTTAATTGTGATACAGGCATTTAGGGAGTCACTACAGTCTTCCTAGAGATAAAATAGGTTCCATGTATCTTTCTGAGAAGAGTCCCAAAGGAATATTGATGAAAGACAAATTGGAGCACAGGGAAAAAGGGAGTCTTCAGCTAAACAAATCCCTAAAGTTATTTTTTGGTCTCCTGCTGACCTCTTTTCTTTAAATATATATTTTTTTATTGATTTCAAGAAAGGAGAGAGAAAGAGAGAGAGAGAGAGAGAGAGAGAGAGAGAGAGAGAGAGAGAAATGATCAGAGAGAATGGGGACTGGACTGAGCCTGCCACCCAGGAACTGAACCTTGACCTCCTGGTTCATAGGTCAAAACTCAATCATTGAGCCATGCCAGCCAGGCTCCCACTGACTTCTTAATGTTGAAAGATAAACTGATGTATATTTTAAGAGTTTTATTTTAGCAAACATTGATTTGAATTAGGCAACATGCCACCTAGGAGTCAGAAAAGATCTCTAAGGAGCTATACGAAATGAGTCTTTCGTAAGCGTAAGGAGAAAGGAACAAGATTATACTAGGCAAAAGTAATTTGTTACCTTTCTTTGAGGGATGGCAGGACCTCTCAGCCAGACCA
>PVJC01027990.1:0-22875 GCA_004026665.1 Murina feae
TGCGCGCCTCCGTACCTCTGTACTTTGCTTCCGCTGCTGCTCTGAGTCTCAGACTCTTCTCTGGTTGTAGGATTTTCACTCAGCCAGCCGTCCTGTGGGTGCGAGTGGTGTCCGTGTGTTCTTTTCGTGGTTTTTCTGAAATAGTTGTTCACAGCTGCATATACGGTGTCTACCCTATGCCGCCATCTTGTTTCTCCTAACTGCAATTTTAATAAATTCTTCACAAATTTAACATTCATCTGTCTAAAACTACATATGAAATCCATTTAGAATCCATGCTTTCTCCATTTAGAATCCATCAGTATTTTTTCCTTAGTATAAAATTCTAAGTCCACAATGTGACTTTTAAGCTCCTTCATAAACTGCCCCCTACCTACATTGCCAATCTCATTTATTGCCAATGTTCCCATGCTCTAGCCACACTAACATTTATGAAGTTTTCTCTGAACCAGACAGGCCTTTTCACACTTTCTTGCCTGTGTACAAACTGTTTCCTTTGTGAAGAATGACCTCCCCCTCTTTTCTTCCTTTATGACCCCTTCCCATACTAGCTTAGATACTTCTCCAGTACACCTCCTAGTATCCAACACATGCATCATAAAACCATCATAGATGTAGATCATAGGTTATAGATCTATGCTAGATCATAGCACTAGCATAGATGCTAGCATATGCTAGTTTTCTTATTTACTAATTTATTTTCCACTAAATGTTGAGCTCCTGAAGAAAATGACTTCTCTATTTTAACTTTATATTACTAACTTGTGATATAGCACTTAGCACATAGTAGTTACTTGATAAATATTTATAAGATGAATGAATGAGTAGAATGGGTCAATCTTTTTTGATCAGTAACAATTCTGGCTACTTCAAATATATTATGAAATAATTTAATTTAATCCCTACAGCAAAATAGGTAATTATTATCCTCATTTTATACTTGAGGTCCTAATCTGAAAGGAGTTAACTTTCCAAAAGATTCGCAGTTAATAAATTAAAAGCCAATATTTGAACACAGATATGATTCTAAACATCTATTTGTTATCGCTTGACCATTCTTTGTGCAACTTACTGTAGGTTCAAATGGAGTTCAGCTATATGAAGACCAGTTGACCTGGAATTGTCAGGAAAAGTTTCATATGAAGACTTCCAAGGAAGTCCTTAGTTGGGATTGGACAATTGAGCAGATATTGGACACATTAATAGTGAAGCTGGAAACTTTCAGATAAAAAGAAGTTACTGCAAAAAAAAAGCCATTCCCAAATAATTTCATGGATTGTGAGAGCATTACCATGTTTTCCTATTTTATGAAATACAAAATTTAACTATAACTTTCCCTCCATACAATTAATGTCTGCCTTTAAATTAAATGTTTTCAATTCTGAATTTAGAAAAATAATGTAATTATGGTTGCAAAGGAAAAGATAGTATTTCAAAAAAATAACTTTCAAACTACTAATTTCTAAAGAGCAAAAGTATTCAATACTTACACAAATCAGTTATTACATCACCTATCAGGTACTCCCGAGTTCTAGCTGAGAAAAGGTTTTTAACAACATATTATCATATTCATCTATTGTGAGAATTTAAGTGCTAAATTACCCTAGGGAGCTTGGGTAAAAAATAATAAATGTCTTAAGATGTCAAAAACTTGAAATTGAGTTCAATTTTATTTTAAGAAGTCTGGGATTCTTACTGGTTTCTTGGATTATTTTTCCTCTCATGTACATGGCACTTCAGAAAAGCCTAAAATAGCTCACTTTTCTCAGCGGCTCATTTCTAAATGCAATGAAAAAGCTAAGAAATAGATACCACCCCAGCAGAAAGCTGGATGAGTAAATCTACCAGAAAAGAACCAAAGGGAATGAATGGAATCTAGTTTGAGTTCAACATTTATGAACACCCTAACTAAGAGCTGCCAACTGGTTGGACATATTTGCCAGCATTATTCCATATTCTCAGTAAATAGACAGGCTTAAGGAAGTCAAGTAATTTGTCCAAAGTATCACAGAGTATGAGCAGAATCAAGATTAAAACCTAGTTTGTATTTTTTGTTGGAAGTTTGGGCACTTTTTAATTCATCACTCCCTCCTTCCATCTAGATATTAATCAAGAGAAGATACATCCAAGGAACAAAATGAGGATCAAAATATGTTTATATATTTGCTACTAGCAAAGGTAAACTGAAAAATAGAAGGAGACTTCCTCCTCCCCTCCAACGACCTAGACTTTGAAAGAATGTGACACAGAAGTCTCCACCCCACATCAAGTAGAACAGAGAGAGCAGAGCTGACCTACCGAAAAAGGGGCTTATTTTATCTGTCATCTCAAGAGGAAGAAAGGAAGAACACATGCAATCTCTAAGCAAAGACAGGATTGACATAAATCATTTCAATAGATTGACATATGGGCTGCATTTCAATAGAATGGCCCTACTCCTGGCTTGCATGATCCATTGGATGCCAATCACTCCTCCCAAGAGAAAGAACAAAGTAGAAGCTAAATGCCACTGCTCCTACCGGAATAAATATCCTTCCTGAAAATGGGCACAGGAAGTAGAAATTGCCCATAACAGTTTTCACAGTATTAATAGCCTCGTATTCAGCTTCTGTGGACTGTTATAAGTCTGTATAACTTCAGTAGACTATTGTAAGTCTGTATTACAAGACTAACGTAAGTCTTCAGTTAAGATCATGAGTCAAAGATGTTAGAAACGTCATAGCACCACCATACTATGGGGAAAGCAAACCCTGGCAACCTTCTCCCTTATAGCACTTGTACTCAATATATTATATAGTGGTCATTATTTTTAACTTTTTGAGAATTAAGTGCTCTTCCTCTCTTGAATATTAGAAAAGCAAGGTGAGTGTTCCTTTGATGTTTCCAACTGTTTTTCTCCCTGAGGAGATTTGGAGCAGGTTTTCATATTACATTTCTCACAGAACATAATCAGCATTCCAACATTAATGAACTGTAGGATTGAACTATCAGTATTTCCATAATGCAATAAACTAGTTGAGGTTAATATACATGTATTCTATTTCATCAATATTCCCCCACAGTATCTAGCAATGAATATGCAGTGAGAGATAAGTGAATTATCCTATTTAATAAAAGGCTAATATGCAAATTGTCCCTTTGGGAGTTTCACTGGGAGTTCAACTGCTCACTATGACATGCACTGACTACCAGGGGGTGGCACAGAATGAAGGAAGGCCCCAGCCATTAGCCAGAAGACCCTGACCAGCAGCCAGAAGGCCCCAATCGGCCCTGATCACCAGCCAGGCCTAGGGACCCTACCTGTGCATGAATTTCATGCACCAGGCTTCTAGTTTACTTAATAAAATAAGAGATATAGAAGGTAGAAAAAAGCTATGTTATTCTTCAGAAAGTCCATGCTGTTTCTTCGAGAATTTGTTGTCCTGGCCTGGTGTGTGTCAGTTGGTTGAGCATCATCTATACACCAAAAGTTTGCCTGTTTGATTCCTGGTCAGGGCACATGCCCAGGTTGTGGGCTTGCTTGCCTGTAGGAGTAAGAGGCAGCCAATCATGTTCCTCTCTCCCTCTTGCTTCCTTTCTCTCCCTCCCTTCCTCTCTCTCTCAAATCAATAAAAACATTAAAAAAAAAAAAGACTTCATTGCCACTTTGGCAAATATCTTAACTATTGCATAAAGAAATATCCTCCTCAATTCTGGTGTTTAGATTTTGTTCCCAAATTGTCTAAACTCATCTGATCTACATCTTGCTCTATTTTCTCAAGTCTTCTAGCTACTGACCTTACTGTGTTTTGGCTTTGTTTGTTTGTTGTTGTTGTTGTTTTTTTACTATTTATACTCTCCTCTTCCAGCTTGATACACAACCACACTTTTTCTGACTCACCTCCTTAGCTGGAGTACTCAAAGCTCTCCTAAAAAAATAACACATGTTCCAGTTCTGCCCAAGTTTCTCACCAAATATAGCCTGATCAAGCTTTTTGGCCAAAATACAGAATGTTTTCTATGTATGCCAAAGAAACCAAACATTATCTTTAGAAAATAAGTATTTTTTCTTTCTTTGGTGATAGCCACATAACCCACTGCTGACCCATTTGACATTTGTGAGAAAGCACAGAGCTGCATTCAATTGCTCAGAGCAACAAAGATTAAAGCTCTAGGATGTTAATTTATCTACTTCATTTAATTTATTTGTGCAATATATTTGTCAGTTGCAGCTTCCCTGATCTTATAATAGTAATCATAACAATAATTATAATAAATAACCTTTATGTATCACTTGCTTTCCTAAACTGTGCCTGTATATGTATCTATCATGTATATGTGCATATCCCTGTTTTGTAGATAAGTAAAATGAATTGCCAAAAGTTTAAACAATTTGACCAAGGTAAAATTAAAATTTGCCTCAAACCCCTACACCCATAGCTTTGAAAGTCCAAATCTCCATGACAATGTCTGAGAATTCCTGGGCATTTTATAATCTCAGAACCACCTCAGTCTCTTGGCTCTTGCTTTCTTCTTGATGTATCTGATGTCCATTTGGGGATCTTGCAAAACCAATGAAAGATGCAATCGTCCTTTCCTTGACTAGAACAAATAATAAATGAAACTTGATAGCTAGAGAGATAGATGTCAAAATGTCAGTTGCATTATTAATAAAGCTGATTGGAAAAGGTATCTTTAGATCTACAGCTAAATACACTTATAAATTATGTACCATAGTATTACATGGGCCCATTCATTGAGTCATTTTCACAAATGAAAAACCACCATTCTTCCCATCCCTTTCTCTGTAAGTTTACTACATGAAAGAGTAGTGAGATTGGTGCAAAAGAAAAAAATATATATCCAAGAGACTAGAAATTTATTTCTTCCCTTAATCTCACCAATCAGATAAGTCACTCTCCTCCCCTGGGGAGCCAGAGAATTATTCAAAATGAAAGTCTTCTTTCTGGATATCTGAGGCAAGGGAAGTGAAGGTTCTCCTTAAAAGCCAGGCATTGAACTTGGCCCATTCCTTAATTTCCATGAAATTAATATACTTCATTAAAACTTTGAGGGAGGAGTAGTAAAAAAAATAAGAAACAAAACTTTGAGTCCTAGCCAGCTTGGCTCAGTGTATAGAGTGTCAGCCTGCTGACTGAAGGATCCCAGGTTCGATTCCAGCCAAGGGCACATGCCTGGGTTGTGGGCTCGATTTCCACTAGGGGACATGCAGGAGGCAGCTGATCATTGATTCTCTCATCGTTGATGTTTCTATCTCTGTCTCTCTCCTTCTCCCTTCCTCCTTGAAATCAATAAAGAAATATATATTTTTTTAAAAAACTTTGAGGAGATAAAAATGGGCTTAAATCACAGCGATGTTCAATTCCTAATTGATTGATAGATTGATCTTATGAACAAAAGAAAGGGAGAGGGAAAGAGAGGGAGGGGAGAGAGAGAGAGATAAGGTCTGTGTGAGAGATTAATCAATCACTTTCCTTACACTCCCCCACCAGAGATCAAACTAGCAACCCAGGCAGGTGCCATGACCAGGAATCAAACTGGCAACTTTTTGGGAGATGAATGGTGCTTAACCAATTAAGCCACTCTAGCTGGGCTCCAGTTCCTAATTTTATGTCTATAGTTTTAATCTATTCTGCAAATAAATTTAGATGGAAAATGTAATTTTAAAAAATACAATAATAATGATTTCTGCTATATTTGTGTCTAACTTATATTTTTAAGAATTTAGTCTTATAATGGGCTGAATTACACAAAGTTGCTTTAAATAAGTTTTGGAAGTAAATATAATATGATCAGAA
Organism: Murina feae; assembly: GCA_004026665.1. Taxonomy (NCBI): domain Eukaryota; kingdom Metazoa; phylum Chordata; class Mammalia; order Chiroptera; family Vespertilionidae; genus Murina; species Murina feae. The sequence goes on from PVJC01027990.1 coordinate 5,799, forward strand.
ATTAAATACTTGAACTATTAATCAACCAGGCCAAATCTAATGATCCCATATAAGTATTGTCCCATGGAAATAGTGGACAGAGCCATGGAAAACAAGCAAAGACAAGCACAAACCTATATTGTACATTTTTTAAAAAATAAATTTTTCTTGATTTTTAAAGAGATAAGGGTAGGTATAGAGAAACAACAATGGGAGAGAAACACCGATTGGCTGCCTCCTGCACACCTCCACCAGGGATGGGGCCACAACCCAGCCATGTGCCCTGAACAGGGAATCAAACCATGACCTCGTGGTTCCTGAGTCAAAGCTCAACCACTGGGCCACACCAGCCAGGCACAAACCTGGTACTGTACATGTTTTAATTTCTTCTTCTATTTTACATCTTAAGGATAAAGTAAAATGATTCTCTCAATAATTCAAAACAATATTTACTCATTATTGTACTGAAATTGTTCAATACAAAAAAAAATAATGGGACTTTCTTAAAGAAATAAAAATATGACCATTCTGTAGTCTTGAAAAAAAATCTAATGGATTAGCACATTTGGGAATCAGATCCCCCATCTCATTAATTCATATACATACTTTAATGAAAATTTTAATTTAGAATTTTTATGGAACATTAGTCTTCAAAATACCTCTGAGAGTTGAATGAGGGTTACTAATATTCTTCTTAAGGCTCTCAATCATAAATGTCCAATAAGAGCCTACTGGTTCAAAGGGAAAGAGAAACATAATAAAATGGAAAGCAAAAATATTATCAATATATTTAGAGTGTTTTTAGTGTAAGAGGCCAGGGGATTCTGTGGGCAAAATCCTAGTCAGAAACACAAAACTTACACAATATGTCCTAATGTTGCAGAAAGACCAAAAAACTAAGCGACTCTTTGAAGAGGTGGAGAAATCACAGTTTTAATAACACGCGCGGTCTCTGGGGTGTCCGAAATCCCAAATCCAGAGCGCCAGTAACACGCAAGAACCTTGCTTTATAACTGCCCCTCAAGTTCATTGATTTGCAAATATACTCCCTCCCCGCAAGGCCCTGAAGGGAGAATTCTTTTTATCTACCCTTCCCCCAGGTATGCTTAGGTTCAGGGCTCAAAACAAAGCCCCCTGCCTTACTGCTGGACAGGGTTTTGTTTGATTTAATGGCCTAACATTCCTTGCAAAACCAGTCTTCCTCCTCATTCCCCCCCTCCCCCCGCCTTGTCCCACAAGCTTCTTTAGCCTTGTGGAGCAATATTAGTTCTATTATTTTTCGTCTAATACAATCCTCCACCATGTGCATTTGATAATACAGTCATAACATACTACAGGCTGATAACCACTAGGACAAAGAGTAATTATGACTATTCCTGTCAAACAGATGTCCTTGCTGCGTGGGCAGAGCTCCCTTCCCTGTCTGAATCGAGGGCCCGATTGGGTTCCTTCCCTGGGGTTCCTTCCCTGGAGGAGCCCTCCATAGCAGGGTCCTCCAACACCCCTGCCAGGTCCTCTGACCTTGACAGGTCTGAGTTCACACCCTGAGCAGGATCCCGGCCTCCGAAAGACCAGCCCCCAGTCTGGAGCTTCCCCCGGGCACCAAAAGGTACTCCTCTGGACGGAGGACCGACAGGTTCAGAAGTGTGTGGCCCCGAAGGTCAGTCAGGGGGAGGAGGGGGTCCGGGCACTGGTGTTGGGGAAGCTCCGCAGGTGCAGGCAGCCACAGGAACCTGGGGCTTCTGGGTGAGACGAGGGCTCTGGATGCCAACAGGAAGCATTCGTCAGGCCTGGGGCTAGGTTGGCGCAGAGCTGCTCTCTGGCTCTGAACTTGCACAGAAGCACGTGGGTCAGGTCTATGCCTTCATTGTCACTGCTGAAGAAGGAAGTCTTGGCTTTCCCGTGGCAGCCAGGCATGAGCTGGAGGGCAGGGTAGTCAGCAGCCAGAAGCTTCACCATGAACAGGCCCATCACCAAGGTCACGAAGAGGATGGGCAGCAGCAGATCACAGAGTGAGTGGCGTGTGGCACAGCTGCTGGGTCAACAGGGCAGTCACCTGCATGAGGGTGCTGGCAAGGGCACCGTCATGGGAGTCAGAGTGGACGCTGGAGGCCTCAGGCTCTGCGCCTCCAACCCCATCCCTGGGGCCACGTCCGACTGCTCTCTGGGATCTCGCAGAAGCATCAGAAACACCTCCTCCAAGCTGGTATCTGTGACCCCGCAACCCGCCAGGCACAGGCAGTGCCGGTTCTGCTCCAGTGCCTGGAAGACCCCCTTGAAGCCAGCTCGGTCAGCGTCCTTGGGGAGGATGCAGCTCAGCGTGCACCCGCTGCGGTCTTTGAGAAACGCTGTAGGACATAGGTCTGCATCAGGGCCGTGGTGCAAGCTGCATTCTGCAGGCTGTCCAACTCCAGAGCAGAAAGCTGCTTCGTGTCAGGCAGAGGCCTTGGCCATAGGCCTTGGTCAGGCTGAAGAGGGCGCCACAGTAACGGAGCCGGCCCTGCTGCAGAACAGCCATGTGGTCACTCAGCGCCTCCGCCTTGTCCAGGTGGTGGGTTGTGAGGATGATTGTGCAACCTTCTTACTGGATGAGGACGTCCCAGATGCTGCACCGGGAGCAGGGGTCCACCCCACTAGTGGGCTCATCCAGCACCACGGTCTTGAATGTGCCGAGGAAAGAGGCACCAAGGAACAGCCTCCTCTGCAGGCCTCCGGACAGGGCACAGGCTAGCTGGTGCTGATGCTGCGTCAGCAACTTGCTGCCGGGCGCCCAGGTCCGCTGCGATGACTTGATGGATGTGAAGAGCAGCAGGTGCTCCAAGACAGTGAGCTTGTCCAACAGGACATCCTGCTGAGGACATACTCCCAGCTCCTCTCTGACCACAGCCAAGTCAAGTCTGTCTGAAGGTTCCTGCTGTCTGCAAGGGTGGCCCCAGAGGTGGGTGCATGCAGCCCTGTCACCAGTGACCTTCCACTCAGACTGGGCTTCCCTCACTCGGGGGCGGTGGACCCAGGCACTCAGTCCTGCAACCCCAAGAACTGTGGGGGTGGCCAGGACGATGGCATGTGGTCCTCTCCAGGCAGGAGCCAGTCCCTGGGTGGCCCCTTGAACTCGTACCTGTCTGTCTGCTCATGGTCCAGCACCATGTTGACCAGGATTTCCCTGGAGTTGGGGTCAATGGCAAATACCCCGGTCACCGAGGGCTCCAGCGAGTAGGCTTGTTCTGGTCGCCCTCCGTGTCGCTGACCAGCTTCAGCTGTAAGGGCACGTTGTCATTCTCATCCTTGATAATGAGGACCAGGTGGCCTTGTCAGTCTTGGGGGACTGTCCGTGGTCACGGGCCATGACGGTGAAGCACAGCTGGCTCACTTCCTCACAGTCGATGCAGTGCAGGATGCTGAGCCAGCCCAATGCCTCGTCCAGGCGCAGCAGCCACCGCACCAACTCGGTGGCGGTGCCGAACACATCCTGTTGACCACCACGTAGGATGGGGGTGCCCAGGGCACTGTTCTCCAATAGGTCAGCCTCATACACGCTCTTCTCAAAGCAGGGACTATTGTCGTCGGGTTGCCACTGTCGCGCACCTGCAGGGTCAGCTCGTATGAGTCGCGCTGCTCGTGGTCCAGCATCCCCTTGACGATGAGCTGCGGCTGCTTCTTGCTATCTGGGGTGTCAGTCACCTGCAGCTCAAACATGCTGCTGCAGCTGCCGGGGCTGGTCCCTCCACCACCGCCGTCCCCAGGGTAGGGGCGCTGTTGGCGGCCCTGGCGCGCCGACCCTCACCTCGGCTGCCCCCGGGCTCCTGGAGCAGCTTGTAGCACTCAATGCTGTTGTGGCCGAAGTTGCAGTCGATGACAGTGGGCAGCAGGTACAGCATGCCCACCAGGCAGTTCTCCACCATGAGCATGAGCACGGGTGACAGGAAGGTGGGCGTGGTCTTTAGTCCGGCCTGAAGTCCATTCTTCCTCCCCTGGCACTGCCAAGGACAGGGCCATCGGGGTGGTCTCTCCACCCACGCAAAGCTGTGCTGAGCCATCTGGCACCTCCCATGGCAAATCAGTTACTAGGCCTCTCCCAAGGCCACGCAACTGGAAGGGAACTTACATCAGCCCCTTCCCCACCAGCAGCAATGGGCACCAAACTCCCTCAGCAGTTCCATTCCTAAGTGTCCTTGGTCTAGGGAAGACAAAATTTCTGTTCAGTTTGCCTATTCTACTTGTCCCAGCTTACTGGCCTATCATCCATTCAACTTTTAACATTTTTCTTTATCTTTCTCCATTACACCAAAGCCATACTTTTCAGTCAGTTAGAACTCTCAGGCTCAAGGCTTAATTGTTCCTACAGTTGAGGTTTGTGCCACCCCTACATGGGCATGGTCACACAGGCCTAGAGACAAAAATCTGATGGTATTCTTCTTTGCCCAGTTGGGCACGTGCCCTTTTGACAACTGAATTCAAATCTATAAGAAAATTAAGATTACTATATTTACATAATGAAGTATATCATTGGCACTGTGGCCACTTCTGACAGCTAAATCTTTTGCTACTACACATGACACATGGAATATTCTTTCTTTCTGTCATATGTTCAGCAACTTGTAACCAAAAGTAGACAGCCAGCATTTCTTAGATTGACATTTATCAACACACTTTAAGTACACTCTTACTTTCAAGAAAATATACATTCAACAAAGTACAATAAACCTTCTGTAATAAAAACTAAGAACAGGCAAATTAAAAAATCCCATTCTGCTTCAGTAAGCAACATTTCCTTTTGTGATTGTCTAACACAGAGGGAGGGGCAGCCCCACCATTTCAAGATAGTAACCCCCATGAAAGCCATGTGCAATTCCACCTGCAGGGCAGCTGCTCAACTCCCCCTTTCAGATATGAGATAACTTGTTTATATTACATAACTTAAAGAGACAAAACTCAGACAACAAACATTAAAACAACACATTTTTACAAAGGGAAAATCTAGATCAAAACTCTTACCTCTTCACACACACTCTCAGTACTGAGAAGCCCCTGAAGACAGGGCCTAAGGAATTCAAATGTAAATTAACCACATTTCTGGCCTGAGCCACAAAGCCATTTCCTGGCAAAATAAACTGCTAGTTCAAACAAACAAACATACTTTGTCCCAACCCCATGATGAGACCCCATTATGATCGGTGGCACAAGACAGACAAGGGAAGAGTGACCTGCTTTCACAGATCTTCACTCAGATGCCGGCCTGGCCGCGTCCCTTGGGAGCTTAGATTGGTCTTAGCTAAGGTGCACCCGTATAAACCTCGGGCCTGATCACCTCCACATGTGGGTGAGTCACCATTATGCCTTATGACAAATCGCGGAACCGCAGGTTAGGGTCCACTCGGACTCTGTAATTGAGGTCATGGAGCCACCCAAAGGAGAGGAGAGGGCAGGCCTCCTCCCTCCACATTCACGCACTTTCACCCAACATTCACTCAGAGTTTAAAATACATTTTACCCAACTTCTAATTCCTGACCTGAGGGGCCCGCTCTCACCGGATACCCACCCAGAATTTCTTGACCTGAATGAGGGGGTGATCACTTCCCTCCTTCTACTCACTTGGAGTAGGCTGATTAACTGACAGGCCCCTACCTTACAGATTCTGTCGACAGGTCCAGAAGTGTTTGTCCACTCTCTTCAGGTGCCGGCCGGGTCCAAGGTTGAAGTCCAGGAGCTCTGGAGTTCCCCCATTTAATTCTGCTAAAATCAGCAGGGTGTGCCTTTGGAGGTCTGTCCTGCACCCCCTGGGCCCCTAACCCTGTCCTCTAACCGGAGGCAAGACCCAGCTTCGATTAGTTTCCCGGTCAGGGAACCAACATGTTGCAGAAAGACCAAAAAACTAAGTAACACTTTGAAGAGGTGGAGAAATCACAGTTTTAATAACACAAATCCAGAGCATCAGTATCACGCAAGAACCTTGCTTTATAACTGTCCCTTGAGTTCATTGATTTGCAAATATACTCCCTCCCTGCAAGGCCCTGAAAAGAGAATTCTTTTTATCTACCCTTCCCCCAGGTGTGCTTAGGTTCAGGGCTCAAAACAAAGCCCCCTGCCTTACCGCTGGACAGGGTTTTGTTTGATTTAATGGCCTAACATTCCTTGCAAAACCAGTCTTCCTCCTCACTAAGGGCGGTTACAAAGAACCATAAAATATTATAACTGTTAGAGGACAATAATGGCCCTACAAAAGATATTCACACCCTAACCCCTGGAACCTGTGAATATTGTAAGAGGAATTTTACCATTATAATCAATGTCAGTTGATCATTATACCATTTAATTTTACCATTATAATCAATCCCTAAAATGGGAAGATTTGCCTAAATTGTTAGGTGGACTCAATCTAATTACATGAGCCCTTAGAAGCCTCTTGCTTAGGTCAGAGAGAGATGCAATGAAAGAAAAAGGCAAAGACTGGTGGTAGAATGGGAACTTGAATAGAAAAGGCAGAAAAGGGAAGTCAGAAGAGAAATTCTAAGTTTGTGAAAGACTCTGCCTGCCATTGCTAGCTTCAAAAATGGAGGAAGATGACCAGGAGCAAAGGAATGCAGGCTGTCTTTGGAAACTAAAAATGATTACCAACTGACAACCAGAAAGACAATGGAACTTCAGTCCAATAACAGTAGCCAAATTCTTCAAACAACCTGCATGAACATGAGGATTCTCCCCATAATCCCAGATAAGTGCCCAAGTTGGCCAATGACTTAATTTCTGTTTTCTGAGACCTAAAATATAGTAACATGCTGGAAGCCAATTCTAGCAGGAAAGCAGGGCTGAATATGGGAATGGCTGATGGCATTTCCCCCAAATCTGAATAGAATACATTAAAGTGATTGTTTGCTGCCAGACAGCTCATGGCATCTTAATCTACATGTTATTGCCTCCTACTGGCCAAACACCTGAACAGCCATAGGCTAATTTCCCCATTCTGACAATGGACTCTGTGTATGAAACCCTGACCCTTTGAAGTGTATATCTCTGCCTTGCCTCAGGACAAATTTTGTTAATAAAAAGCACAGGGTCCTGAGGCAAAGAGATCTTAGTTTCCTTTAAACTAAGCTCCTCTGACCCCACCAAATGCCTTTCAAAATTATGCTTCATCTCTGGACTTCTATTTAATTTATGTACAGCCTTCTCCAGATTTTCTGAACCCTTCTTGATGCCCTTGACGCTGGAACAAGAACCCTGACAGAAATCAGCCATGCTTAAAAATTTCATTTAAATAATAGCTCATAAGTGCTCCCCCAAAATTCATGTCCACCTGAAACTTCAGAATAAAACTTATTTGGAAATAGCTTCTTTGCAGATATAATTAAGGTAGCAATTAATATGAGGTTATGGGATGAGGGTAGACCCTGAATCCAAAGTGAATATCCTTACAGAAGACAATAAAAGACACACAGAGGCACCTGCAACACCATGTGAAGACAGAGGCAGAGATTAGATTTGGCAGCTGTGGAACCCCAAGACCACAGAAGCTGGAAGAGGCGAGCAAGTATTTTCCCTTCGAGCATTTGGAGGGAGCATGCTCTTGCCAGCACTTTGATTTCAAACTTCTGGCATCCAAAACAGTAAGAATAAATTTCTGTTGTTTTACATGACCAAGTTTGTGGTATTTGATATGACCTAGAAAACTGAAACAGCCTTTAAAAAAAGAGAAAGAAATTAAGAAAAGTATCTCTACATATATCTCTCTTGCCCACTCAGTTTTCTTTGTCTCCACTTTTAACCTCTCTGATACTTGGATGCTGGGTGCTAATCATACTCTCAATTCTACATTTCTGTTTTATGCAAGTTATGGAAAGAATAAAATTAGGTCCTTGCACTTGATAGTTTTTTCTCTCTGCTTTATTTTTTTTCAGTTTCTGAAAAGGCCAGAACTGTAACTCTCTCTTGTCCTAAGTGTATATGGTCTTATAGAAAATCATCATCAGTTTCTAGGTAGTTCCAGGATAACACCACTGATTGGTCAGGCAAAGCTGAGCTGTCCTTGAAAACACATGTAGGTAACATAGTGGGAATGTTGAGCAATAGTTGCTTAATTATTTGTGGTTCTCTAGATTTGCCAACAGCTCTATCTGCTCTGGAATAATATGGTTTTTGAATGAAATTATTAACAGTTTTATGTTGTGAATTTAATGTCAACTTGACCAGGCCATGGAATGTTCAGGTATTTGACTAAACATCATTCCTGAGTATATCTGGGAAGGTGTTTCTGGATGTGATTATCATTTGAATAGGTAGATTGAGTAAAGCAGATTGCCCTTTCTAACATGATGGGCATCATTCAATCCACTGATGGGCTAAATAGAACAAAAATTCGAAAAGAAGAGTTCACTCTCTTCCTGATTGCCCAATTTAAGGATATTTGTCTTCCCTTGCATTTGGACTGGGACTTAACAGTCCCTTAGCTCTTCTGGTTTTCAAGTCTTTGGGCTTGGACTAGAACTATACCACCAGCTTTTCTGAGCCTTCAGCTTACAAATAGCAAATCATGGGACTTCTCTGCCTCCATAATTGTGTAAGACAATTTATTATAATAAATTATATATATTCCTATTGGTTCTGTTTTCTGGAGAACCCTGACTAATTTACTTACACTACTTGTATCTCAAGAGGTTTTGTTTAGTTTAGGTTTGGTTTTGCTCCAAATTATGACAAACCCTTATATATTATCTAAGTCTGGGTCATATTCCCCTACCATGATTCACTTTTCTTCTGAATCAGAGAAAAACATGAGGAGTCTCAGCACTGCTTCTTAGGGGTGAGGGGTGGGGACAGGAAGTTCCCCACTATTTTCTCCCTGGAACTGTCAGGAACTCACTACTTATCCTCTAAGTTGGGGTAATAGTGAGGCTGATAGTGTAAGCACCTAATAAGTAGCTTCTTTATTATAATATAAATGCCTGACATAAAGTTTTTGATTGTTAAGGCGTCCACTTCAAAGATATCTATATTGAATAAACACACTACCAATTTCATGACTAGATAAACTTCACCCCACCCATGAAGTTTCCTTTTTTTAGAGATATCTGATTGACTTAGAAAACCAACCATTTGACCACTTGCTTTTTCCTAATTAGCATTTTTTCATTTCAGCATGAAGAACTCCTTCTAGTGGTTCTTGTAAGGCAAGGATAGTGGTAATGAATTCCCTCAGATTAAATTTACCTTAAAGGTCCTCCTTCATTTCTGGAGAGGTTTGCTGGGTAAAATATTCTTAGATGGCAGTTTTTTTCTTTCAGTGGCTTGAATATATCATGTCACTTTCTCCTGTCCTGTAAGGTTTCAGCTGAGAAACCTATGGCTAGCCTTATGAGGATTCCCTTATAAGTTACAACAGTTTTTGTTCTCTTGATGCTTCTTAATACTCTCTATTTGTCTTTAATTTTTGCTAATTTTATTATGTTTCTGAGGAGAATTTATTTAAGTTGATTTTTTTTTTATCTTTAAACTTCATGTATTTGGTTATCCAATCTCTTCCCAGATTTAGAAAATTCTCAGCCATATTTCTTTTAATAAGCTTTCTGGCCCCTTTGCACTCATCTTTTGGAGCTCCAACAATTCACAAATTGTTTCTTTTCATTGTTTCCCATAAATAATATAGGTTTTCTTTACTTTTTTCATTTTTCTTTTTTTCTTCTCTTACTATATAATTGCAAAGTTCTTGTCTTCTAGCTCACAAATTCTTTCTTCTGCTTGATCTGTTTTGCTAGTGATAATCTATTGCATTTTACATTTCATTCTTTGAATCTTTAATTCCAGAATTTCTGTTTGGTTATTTTTTATTTCTATGTCTTTGTAAAACTTTACATTTTGTCTGTGTACTGTTTTGCTGATTTTGTTAAATTATCTCTGTGTTTTCTTGCAGATCATTGAGTTTTCTAGAAACAGCTATTTTGAGTTCTTTAATGGATAAATCACAGATTTAATGTTTTTTTTTAGTTTAGTTACTAGACAATTATTGTGATTCCTTAGTGAGATCATGTTACCTTGAATTCTCAAGTTTCTAAAAGTTTTGCACTGCTGCCTTTACATTTGAAGCAGCCACTTCCTCTAGTTTTTACTAACTAATTTTTGGAAAGAGATCCTTTCTGACAGCCCTATTAGATATTATACCTGTCAGCTTACTGCTCCACACTTCTTGCTCCTTCTTGTGGCAGAATTCTTAAGCTTTTATTTCTTCTCTGGTTCCTAAAATGCACTAGGCTGTGTGCTGACAGAGCCTCTCTTTTTGTTTTCCCAAAGGTGGTACTAAAACCCAAGATTGTGTTATCTCCATAGTCCACAGATTTAGGCTGGCTTTCTGTGCATGTTCACTAGCTGTCTGCCAAAGCTGACTATCACCATGGCCTTTGGGACCATGCACAGGGAGCCAGCCATAGGATGGGGGTGTAGGTGGGTGAGGCACATAGAAAACCATGGGTACCTGAGGGTTAGTTGGAGGGATAAGTGGTTGAGGCATACCAGAGGTTCATGGAAGTCTTCTTCATGCTGTCTGCCATGTTGTTAGTAAAATTTGCATACCTTTAATGCCCTCTGAACAACCTTTCTGCTTTCTCCCCAACCTGTTTCCTCCCCCAGTCATGTAGCTCATTTTTCTGTACTCCATATGGGGCAAGAGAGAAATTAGCCCTTTAGGCAGCATCCTGGCACACCCGGGGAAACCAGGTACTCACTTTTTATGCTCTCTTATCTGTGCAAGAGAAATGGACAGAGGAAGATCTCTCTTACCCTAAGCTGTGCCACTTTAGGGGGAAGATGCAGTTAAAGTCAAGTTGTTCTTCTTACCCACTCCAATGTGCCCCAACTCATATTTTAACTTTTGCTATAATGGTGTGCTGAAATTTCTCTAGAAACCTGAGATTCCATAAAGACTCTCTTGTCCATGGGTGATTATATAAGACAGTGTTTTCAGGTGTTCCTCAGCCACGAGGGCCTGAACTCAGTTCACAGGATACCACAGTGCCCACATTCAGGACTGTGGGCTCAGAGAGAGATGTCTTCCAAATTTCTGGACAAAAACATGGAGGAAGCTTTCGTTATTTATATCTTTCCACCCCCTTTGTCTCCCAAATAAGGGTTTTTCTGGACCTTATGTCAGATGACTAGCCTACAAGGTCAGAAGCCAAGTTTATCTTCCCTATTATTCAAGTAGTTAGAAAAAAAATTAATTTACATAGTAAGGGGCCATCTAAAATTAACAGAGTTGACTCACAGAATAAGGGATCATCTAATAGCAGAGAATTTCAAATAGTGGTTTTTACAAAAATAGGGGTTAGCCATCTCAGTCTATGATGTCTAGTATGGGGATTGAAAGGAAGAAAGGTGAAGGGTGGGCTCTGATCCTACAGATGGAGGGGGGTATAAAACAGTGGGGACTGCCATTTTTCCCCCATAAAGTTTCCAAAAGAAACTAGATGTTCTGAGGATTTATTTATTTTTTTATATACCCTATAAAATTGATTACACACGAGGAATAACTCTGTTGACATAACTTTGTATTTCTTGTGAACTAATACTTCAGTTTTACTGTGCTAATTTTCCCCTCCCCATTCTGAGTTATATCATAAAGTTTGTATCTTAACTTGACATTGAAATATACCAGTCCAACTTTCTTTCCTTCAATTCTTAGAAAGTATGTAGGAAGAAAAGTCTGCATTGCCTTAGACTATGAACTTTTACGCACCAGAAACCCTGTCCTTTTTTTTTCTTTTTTTGATCAGGATTTAGCAGAGCCTGACACATAGAAATTGCTTGGTAAACACAATAAAGGAATTAATACAACAGCCTGCCAAAGCCTCTCCCACAAAAAACTGCTGCACTGATGCTCTTATTCTGTTATATCTCAGGTTCATTGTAAGAAAATCTATGGAACAAAATCCAGATTTGTATCTCTCTCTTGATAACCTGAGTTGAAATCATTAGAAGTAAATAGATCTGAAGCAGAAATTGTATCTTGTTAATCACAGGAAATGCAATTTAAAAGTGCTATTTATGAGCACACTTTGCCAATAAATGGTACTGTTGTTTTAGGGACTAACATTTGTCTCCAAGCTATGGTCTGTATTTGAAAAAATAAAATGAAATACCTAGTGATCTGGCCTGAATTTTGAAGCTATCATGAAAAATCTTCAATGCTTTTATATACAAACTAGAGGCCTCGTGCACAAAAATTTGTGCACTGGGGGGGGGGTCCCTCAGCCAAGCCTGGCCTATGCCCTCTTGCAGTCTGCAACCCCTCATGGGGTGTCCACCTGCTGGCTTAGGCCTGCTCCCTGGAGGATCAGGCCTAAGCTGGCAGTCAGACATCCTCTGGCAGCCTGGGAGCCCTTGGAGGATGTCCACTTGCCAGCAGGGAACAGGCCTAAGCTTCAGTCAGACATTCTTAGCACTGCTGAGGAGACAGGAGAGTCTCCCGCCACCATTGCTGTGCTAGCAGCAGGCATCCTGGCTTGTGGTTAAGCAGAACTCCCCCAGTGGAAGCACACTGACCACCAGGGGTTAGCTCCTGCATTGAGCATCTGCCCCTGGTGGTCAGTGTGTGTCATGGTGACCAGTCATTACCAGTGGTTCTGCTGTTAGGGTCAATTTGCATATTACCATTTTATTATATAGGATGAGATAGTGAAAGCCTGAATACATGGAATAGAATATTTTTATATTAACATATGTTGAATCATTTTGAAGATGGAAATGAAAGGCATTTCTATAAAAGTCTGATTGTGGTGGAATTTGAGTCACTAAGAACTCTTGAAAGTAGAAGAGGCCAGATGATAGGAGTAGAGTGCAGTAGACCTCAATGCCTTCTTCAGGGAGAAATATCACCAGGTACATTGCAGCACAGGAGTGGAGAATAAGAGAGGGAGTATTGGACACTGAGGAGTTCAACCACTTCATGAGAATTTGTTGAGTTTAGACAGAGTTTCACCAGTTAAACTTCAGCTTACACTGATGGTTAAAGAATCCTTGAAAAGGATTTCAAACTTGAAAAGATTCTAAATTTCATAGCTAACCCATATACCATCTCCTCTCCCTATTTTTTATCCTTCTACTTTGATTTATAAACCTTCAGTAAGATTAATGAGCATTTGGTCCAGCCCAAAACGTTCATGAAACATTTGGACCATAAAAAGGTTCTTGATATTTGGTCCTATTAAAAACATTCATGCTTAGAAAACATCCCTGAGTTCAAATAACCCATAACATTTATTTATACTTTTGGTTTACAGAATTAATACATTAAAAAAATAATGGACCTTTCAGCATAGATCTACTGTCTCAATGGACATTTTGGACAGAAAGAAATATCAAGGTCATTTTAATATGAACCAAATGTTTTCATGGACATTTGGGACAAAAGTAAATATCAAAGACCTTTTGGCATGAACCAAATGTCTACTGAGAGGCTGCAGTAATAGGAAATCAGTTTCTTACAGGAAAAACATTCCAGTGTTGAGTAGGTCTTTTCGAATTACAGAGGCAAAATTATCTTTTAACTTCTAAACTAGATTACTTCTTGGTAGGCTCTGTATTTCCATAATGTCATGTGGATATTTCTAAATAGCTCGCATCTCACTGTGTTGCTATTGTTGTTTTATTTCCTTAACTTTCCTATCAAATTTTAAAGCCCTTGAGGAAATTTAGAATCTTTTTCATCTCTGAATCTTCAAGTATAGCAGAGTATTGAGTATAAAAGTATATTTCTTAACATAGATTGAATTTAAAAAATTGAATTGACATACACCTACCTATTTTTGTTCTAAATTTATGAACCAAAAAGTGTAAGTTTAATCCCTCTTCCACATAACATCCCATTTGGGTACGGTTTTTAGATCTTGTAGAGAAATTGAAATATTATGAAAACTACTCTCAAGAAAACCAGAAGACAACCAGAGATATGTCTGGCATGAGAAGATCAAACAATGGTGATTTATCACCTCTTCCCAATGCACAAAGACTTATTTTGAACCTTCCAAAAACTGGTAGAAAAGTAAAAAGAGTATAACTTCAAAATGTTCTTTATCTTAGAAACATTCTTTATAATAGAGAGACAGGAATTGAAATATTTAAAAGGTTATAATGTGTTAAATTTCATTTGCTCTTGCTAGAATAAAATTGTTAGGCTTGTCCAGCTGTTGTGGCTCGGTGGTTGAGTATCAATTTAAGAAGCAGTCGGGGCACATGCCTGGGTTGCAGGCTTGGTCCCCAGTGGGGAGCATGCAGGAGGAAGCTGATCAATGAATCTCTCTCATCATTGGTGTTTCTTCTCTCTCTCCCTCTCCCTTCCTCTGTGAGATAAATAAAAAAATATTTTTAAAATATATTTTTTAAAAACTTTTAAGATTTGGGTAGTGACTCAGACTGTGAAAGAATTCACAACTTTATAAAGGAGAGACACCGAAAGGAAGGTTTTTGTTTTTTGTTTTTGTTTTTGTTTTTTTTTACTTTCCATGACTAGTATTGCTAATCAATGAAGAGCAGAGAACAAAGGGTGGCCTGCTCTTTTAAACAGAGGTTGTTGATAAGTGACAAGAAAGGAAGGGGTGTGTGTTGTGTTGAAGTTGAGCAGATACCAGGGCTGTCTTGAAAAGCAATAATTTGCTTTCCTGAAGACACTCTGGCAGATGTCCTAGAGGGGTGTCTTATCATTATTTCCCATAAGTGGGTAAAACATGCTTAGAGCAAAAGTTATGAAGAGTTCAAAAGAAGCTTGTTTGAATAGGAGAGAGGAAGGGAACTTTCTTCTAACTAGGGATTCCTTGGTGCAAATTATCTCTGGGTTTTGAAAACAACAAGAGGAGGAGGATGCAAGAATGTAGTTTTGAGAGCAGTTTATCTTGTCCCACAATTTGGACAGAAAAACCAAAATTCTTGGGTTTAATTATCAGATGCTTTTCATAAATTGTGGAAGGCCACAGCAAAGAAAAAGAGAGGCCCTTTTCTTGGCCTTAAAAAAACTGGGGCTTTGTTTATGTAGGTGAAGCAAATAAACCAAAGCAATGAAGACTCATTCAGCAACCCAGCTGGGTCTAACCAGGCTGCTCAATCAGTCAGTCATACATGCCACCAATCTAGCAAAGTGACTTTTTGGCATAACCAAGTTGACTAGAATAATTGATCAGTTTGATCATCCCGTGAAGCAGCAGTCAATGGTGGTGACATTCTTTGAACTCTGATCATTATTCTCCTAGCAAAAGAGTAGGAAGAAAGGCTTTGGGTCTGAGTTTTCTTCAATCACTCAACATCTTAGCTCCCACACATTTGGCCTCTTTGGGAAACCCTCTGAGACAAGGAGCATTCGCTGCTTATTCACTGACATTCAATAGGATTGCAAACTCTCTTATCCCACACACACAAAAAAAAGTCAAGGAAAACATGCCCCCAGAGATACATCTATTGTTCTTAAGAAATTCTGCCACTGCAAAACTAGTGCACCATAGGGTATGTAGAGGTTCTGTAATTTTATCTTTAAACAACATTTTATCATTGCTGTCTTAGAAAATATAAATTTTTTTTCTAAGTTAAGGTCCTATCAGTTAGTCTTGAACTGGTTTTGACAGGGCAGTGACTGACTCAAACCAGCCAATAGGGATGCAGAGGAACTAACTGTATCCTGCTCCCTGTGCAACCAAACCCTGGCCCTTCCCTCGACCAATCAGCAGGGGGGCCATGAGCATTACCTCACCAAATGCCCCTAGATACCCTATAAAACCTTTTGTTCTGTTGGCACTCTCTCTCTCTCCCCGCCCTACCGCTGCATCAGTGAGTGTGTGTGGGATTGAGCTCGAGCTAGCTTGAATAAAGGCTCTTTGTTCTTACATCGGACTTGGGGCTCACTGGTGGTCTTTGGGGATCATGAAATCTGGGCATAACATTTGGGGGCTCGCTGGGATCCCAAGACCCCTGAGGGACCCCCGATCCAGAGAGCCTGATTGGCCGCGTTAAGATGTCTGTCTTGTCTGTCTCTTTTGTGTGAGCTCATTTATGGTAGTACCTGAAGAGGTCCAGGTGGATGTGCCGGGAAAGACCACGGGTCGGAAGATTTGGGAGATGTTTCAATCTTCCCAGGAGGGATGTGATGTTCCTCTCCAGGGTCTGAGTCTAGCGGGTCGTTCTCACTTTTGGTTTTGCTTCCACAAGGATGGAAGCCTGTTCTTTTTGTGTGTGGGTCCTTTGTTTGTCTGTTTCTGTGTTTCTTTGTTTTATTCTGTTCTGGGGCATGGGTGCCAGGAGTGCCTCCATGACCATCTGGGGAGTTGGGCACTGTTTTGTTTATCTGTTCAGCTCCAGTTGGGCTAGTCTACTGAGAGAGTTAACTGGTCTGTATGAAGCGGAAGCTACTCTGTGCCTTCTGGCCATACAAATGTGAGTGTTGTTTTTTTTTTATCTCTTTCTAATGTTTGTTATCTGCCTATTCGGCTAACAGAAATGTCTGTCTATGTTGTATAAGTAAAGATTTCAGTTTGCTCCCCACAGGTCCCAGCCTCCAGGAAAGAGGTGTGCTAAGGTTACTGATGAATGTTTCTCTGAAACTCCCGCTGTTTTCCTGTGGTGTAAATGTAGTACGCGCTAGTGTAAAAGTGTTCTATGTTTGTTTCTGTTTGTTTGATTAGTTTTCTTCAACCCGGTCCCTCCCTGCAACATGGTAATAGTTCCTCCTCAAATTCAGCTGACTTAGAATGTATGTTAAGGAGTTTTGGAACTGCTCAAACCTTACGGCCTTGGTTCAGGTTACAAGAAGGAACAGAGTAAGGTTTTGGTAGCAGAAGCAGGCCAGAGGAAGCTATTTACTATGGAAGGAAAGCCTGGTGGGCTTTACCAACAAAAGGGCATGGGCAATCACCAGGAAATGTCCAGAGGGATGCCTCTGGTCTCGGTCATAGGAAAAAAGTTGTCTTTTTAAAATCCAGCTGCAGGATCAGGCCAGGAATGTGGTTAATTTGCATTTTTAATTCCTCAGGCTTCACCTGGAACCATCTTCCACCAGGCCCTGGACCCGAGGGTGGCCTCAGGAAATGTTTGCTGAATTAGCTCTGGAAGGAAGACTCAGGCCCTGTCTTC
>PVJC01027991.1:0-22885 GCA_004026665.1 Murina feae
TGATCCCTATTAGAGAGATACATACCATCAACAGTGACACTGCATAGAGTGAGTCAGTGGAATAAACCCTCTTCCTCCCTCAGTTTCTTCCCTGCCTCCCACTATCTTATCCCCATACAATATGAAACCAGAGAGCAGGAAAGCCATTGATGCCTTCTGTGAGGGTCTGCTTTCCAGGGCTCAGAGCTGGGAAGAAAATATCTAAGATGAACAAACAAAAGGCATCTAGTGTGTTTCTATAGAAGACAAGTATCACATGCTCTCACTCATATGTGGAATCTAAAGAACAAAATAAACAAATGAACAAAACAGATCCAGAGACATAGAAGAATGGAACAGACTGTCGAATCTCAGAGGGAAGGCGGGGGAGGGTGGGTGGGTGGGAAGAGATCAAACAAAGACCTTATAGGCATATATGTATAACCCATGGACACAGGCAATAGGGTGGTGAAAGCCTGGGATGGAGATGGGGGTGGGATAGAAGAGGGGAAAGGGGACATACGTAATACTTTCAACAATAAATATGAAAAAAAGTTTCTAATTATCTAACATGGCCCAGTGCCTATGTTCTATATGCCCATTCTCATTACATAACAAGGCCTCACACCAATGAAATAAAAATGTTATTAAATATTCTGAAAGGAATAATGAGGATCCTGTGTTTAAAAGACAGAAGTGGTGACTGAACCTAAGAAAGGTGTCATTGTGGCTAGAGCTTGGTGAAAAAGAGCACACTGACTTTGGGAAGAGGATAGAGAGGATGCCAGGAGATAATAAATATTCAAGGACTTACAGTTCATTGTAAGACATTAGATTTTATTCTAAGTACAATGAAAGTCCATTCAAGGCTCTTACATAGGGATTGTTGTGAGTAGATCCTCTGAATTATTTATTCCTTAAAAGAATCCCTGATAAATTCCCTGTATCAGATGATTGATGTAGATAAGTAATATTCTTTTCTGAGGATGTATGGTGGATAGATATGGGTTGAGTGTCAGGGATATATTTTAAATACTGTTTTGTTTTTTTACTTCCACATATTTGTGTGTGTGTGTTTTAATTTTTTAGATATAGGCTTGATGGCTTACACTTCCCCAAATGACCAGAATAAATTTGAGATATTATAATTTTTACAATTATAAATAAATATATATGAATTAGTGCCTTTTTTTTCTTTTTAAATGTCTGAAATGTCTTATGTATCCACTAGAGGCCAGTACACAAATCCATGTATGGGTGGGGTCCAGCCGGCCCACCTTAATTTGGGCTGATTGGGTCAGGCCCTACTGGGAGAGGAGGGGGCGATAGGAGGCAGGACAGGCCAGGGGGAGGGGTTGCCCATGGTTGTCCAGCTGGCCCTGCCCCCTCTTCCCTGGTTGAACTCCCAAATTCTTGGTAGATGGGAAATTTGTATATTAGTCTTTATTATGTAGAATATTTGTATTTCTTATTGTATCTTTATAAACTACACATATCTTTGACATCTTTACTAGAACATTTTTTAGTTTATTGATGATTATTTCCTTAAAGTGTAACAATTTTATTATTCTCAAAACCTGTGTTTGTTTTCCACTACTTTCTGACTTAGTTGTACTAAGTCCTTATTTTCTTTTGTATTTTTGCCACCCCGTAGTACAGAATAATGTCTTGACTGTGTCTTTGAATATAATTGTAAAGTAACCAACCTATTTGTGTTTTTATTTGCTTGATAATAATATCACTTACACATTTAAATTTTATTATAAAGGCCATATTGGTTAGATCTCATATTTGGTGTATTTTTTTCCTATGATTGATTCTTCCTTTTAAAAAGGCATATACTGCAATCTGATTAAATTTTTTCAAGATAATTCCAAATTTTAAACCATGAGTTTTCCTGTATGACTTTATTATATTTCCTATGCTTGTCCCCAGACTCAGTGAAGAGAGGATGTCTGGGTGAACCTAGGTTTTTGAGGGGAGGACCCCAATGGAGAGAGCAGATAGTGGTAGTTTCTTAGAGGAGCAGAAGGCAATCGAAGAAAGAAGAAGCAGGATTGGGGAGCGAGAGTGAAAATAGGGAAAATATAAAAAGAACTGAATTAAATCAATCTGCCAAAATTATTGATGTTATGAAGGTTGAGACATGAAGAAAGATGCCATTTTTGTTCTAGCTAGTCTGGGAACTCAAACTTTTTGAATTTTTCAGTCCTGCCTCTTGCCTGCATATCCATATGGACTTCTAGCTAACCCTATGACTAAATTCACAGATCCAGACCTCTAGATTAACCCCCGAAGGACTCAAATGTATATCCACCTGACATCAGACCACCAGATGTGACCAGACCTCCTGGCACCCATCACCCTAACTGCCTGACATCTGACTGGTAATCATGCTGGATCAATCCTGGGACTAAGAATGCAAGATTGCCAATTCTCAAGAATGTACTTTTAACTAGAATAACTTGTAATTTTTCTTTTTTTTCCATTGGAACACTTCTAGGTTTTCACCTTGCTGTGTTATCAATTTGTGAACACCCAGATCATTAAAAAAAAATTATCATTGATTTCTAGCCAAAGTATTCAGAGATTTTTGAGTGTTTTCAACAGGAAAGTATCTTTTTCACTTAGACACAGTTTCGGATGCTTGAGCAAGCATTGTTCCCCATTAACTAATACACACCAATAAGTGCAATTGAATGACATTGTCCACTAAACCAAGTAACTAAATAAAGAGAAAATTACACAAACTATTGGGCCAAAAGTACATTTCTGAACCAAGCATAAAAAAGAAAGGAACCTCCAATATCCCATAATGTTCCAGTATTCCCTTAGAGTGAAAAATGTTTACATTTCCCTGCTCTTTATAGTTTTTTCCCCACTTTCCAAATAGCAATGTTTGAATGAATTTGTTAAAGTGTTTATCTCAGCCTAAAGTTAAGCACACTCATAACCATCTCTTAAATACTACTTATTTCCCACATAAATATGTCTTCATTAATTTTGTAATCATATGCGTGATGGGTAAAACCATTATAGCTTAATTTTCTCATCAAATTGCATCTATTGACAGTCAGCCGTATTTTCACTTGGCGCTTGTCATTTATCAATCCATTTTCACATGCATTTTGACACGTGAATAGGTGTGCATGTCTCAGTCACTGAGAACATGAATCTTTATTCTAGTCCTAGAGGATTCAACTCTCACAACAATACAGGAAACCTGGGAGTTGTAGAGGAGATTTATGAACAACGTTGCATAAAGGGCAATTCACGATGAGTAGTAAGTGTTCTGCTCAAAGAGGCTTTGATTTGATGAGCCAGAAATAGAATCTCCCATTAGATGTTCCATGTCCACATCCACAGCTCATATTTATAGCTTCAGGCCAAAGTTTGGCTCTGAGATTTTGTACCAGGAGATTGGTAGAGTTTTAACAAGTTGTTGCTATCATTACAAATGATATAAATCAAGCCCTTACTAAGGGCAGAGATCTGTGTTAAGTTTCAAACATCACATCTTTGTCACAGCTGCCTAATAAGAAGGGAACTCTATTTTTCCAACTGACAGATAAGGTAACAAAAATACAGATCCTGGAAGGAAGTACTATCTTCAGACCCTGAAAGCAAAAGAGGACATACAAGTGAGCGTATACGCTCCCTGTCGACTGAGTCAGTGGACTTGAGAGCATTTACTCCAAGGGGAGTTGTTTTCTGCTTAGTGACACTGAAGGTATCTGTCTCAGTAGGTCTCAATCCATTCATAACCCCAAACCTCAGCCTCACTTACACCTCAGAGAAGTATACCATAGCTCAGCATGGATGACCTCAGTCTAAAATTTTCACCTGCTAATATATCTTCCTGATCATTTCTCTGTCTCAGACATACTCTGATGCTTTGGGTTACCAGTTTCTTTCTAACTTTATCTATCATCTAGCTAGCTATCATCTATTTAGCAATTTCTCAATCTAATCTCTTTGTAACAGCTTCCCAGTTATCTTTTTTTAAGTTAAAATGTAGTAAATCAGTAATAATGTTTTATACCAGCAGTTGTAAAACTGAATTCCACATAATGTGATCACATGAAATACTTTATGACCAAAATATACCCTAAAAAATATATTTCAGTGATGTTGATCCTCTTAAGCCCACCTTTGGAAAAATCACAATCAACTTTAAAAGTTTATTATTCCTGGAGCCTTCTATAGAGAGAGAAAAAAAAGGTTGCTTTTATTTAACACTGCATTTCCAGATATATTTAAGTATAAATCTCTACACAAGTACCTTTTCTTTTTATTATTGTTTATTCATACCTGAAAGAAAAATTATTTATCCATTTTATTATGTATGTATATATACAATGGAATCTGCCTTTTTAAGGAAATCCTAGAAAGCAAAACCTAGGATTTATTATCAGGATTAAATATCCCCTATGGTGTCAACAAAGAATGGTTCTGTGAAGCTTCTATTTTTGGCTGCCTTGGCATTTGCTTCCTCACAGTTCACTGAAGGTCACATAATATAGACCATCTCTTCCCACTCTTCCCTTGGAGTAAATGCTCTCAGTCACTGACTCAGTCGCCAGGAAGCATATACACTCACTTGTATGTCCTCTTCAAGAGCCTACTTCAGTTAGAAATATCCAAATACTACCTGTAGGAGACTGACGTGGTCTTCCAGGGACACTCTGTTGAAGAGGAATCTGGAAACATACCTGTGCCCTGTTTAAAGTGCTTTGCCTGTCTTAAGGCTAAAGAAATGAAAGTCCAGCTCAGACAATACTTGGACATTCATATGGCAGGCCAATGAGAACTCCACTTGGGATTCTTTTCCAGTAAAAGTCTTCAACACAAGTGACTTTCATTATAGACTTGATAGTGACAACTTAATTATCAAATACTCTGGAGAGAATGCAATAACAGTAATGTGACTTGACATGTAATTATCATCATTCCAATAGAATTACCCCGACTTAGAGCTCAGTCCTTGTTATGATAAGGTTTCTGAAATGTTCTTGTTCCCCCTGTGGTGCTGTCCTCACCCCTTAATATGTTTTCCAAAAAGGAGGCAGCCAGAGAATAGAGAACGAGTATATTTAGACAATGAAACTCATGTACCATTTTCTCCCTGGACTTTTGCAGTGGGTATTACCCCCAATTCTAAGGAATAGAAAAGGAATGAATATGGGTACTTACTGGGTATCTGTGATGTGTGAGCTAAAGGCTTTCCTACATATTTTATAAATCATCTCCACAATTTTCATTTAAAGATGAGAAAACTAGGGCTCATATAAGTTAATTTCACAGGACCACCAGGGTTGTATTAATAGCTGGTATTGCAATTGACGACTGTGTACATTTTGTCATAAATTGCAAAGTTATTGCATTAAATTATAATATTGAATAATTTAGTCAAATGCTTCAAAAACCAAAAAACAAACCAACAACAACAACAAAAAACAACACCCACAAAGATATATAGTGAAATCAGGCTCCAACCTTGGTCCCTCTGCCATATGTGTGGATCTCTCCCCCAAAATAAAACCAGGTACCACTGTCAGTATTTTTTCATATATACTCCCAGGGAATTCAAACATATAAATAAGTACTATTTTAAAAATACAAATTATATTATCTTATATACACTGTTTTTCACTTTGTTTTTTTTCCCCACTCAACAATAGATCCTTAGAATCTTTCTATATCTATCTATCTATCTATCTATCTATCTATCTATCTATCTATCTATAAAAGCTTAAGTGACCATTATGACGAAAGGAACAGAACAACTGGTCGACCAGTCACTATGATGTGCACTGACCACCAGGGGGCAGATGCTCAAGTCAGGAGCTGACCCCTGGTGGTCAGTGCACTCCCACAGCTAACCTCCCACAGCACTCCCCCCAACCCGGCTGGCCAACCTCCCTCCAGCCAGCCGTGCACCCCTCATAGGCCTTGATCGTGACCAAGCCGAGGCACCCCATCCATGCACAAATTTGTGCTCTGACCCTCTAGTTAGTAAAGAGCTCCCCTGTTTTATTGAAGTTACATAACATCCATTTTACAGATGCACCACAATTTATTTAACCACGGCCCTATGATGGATGTTGAAGTATTCAAATTACTACCTGTTTTGTGCTACTACATGCAGTATTATAATGGATATTCTGATACTTAAGCAAGGATAGATGTGCTCCTAGGTTTCTCACTATAGGAAGACTCTCTCCCTCTCCTTCTCCCTCTCCCTCTCCTTCTCCTCTTCCTTCACCTTCTCTGCACATGAAAAATCAGCTGAGAGGTTCAGTAAATATAAATAGCTGGAAATTGGAGTACAGCCTTAACATTGAGATTTAAAAACCTTCCCAGGTGCTTCTGAAGTGATTGCATTTGAGAAACATGGCTCTGAGCCCCTCCTACAAAATCTCCAAATGCCAAATTATGATGCTTATATTCTTTCAGTGTAAAAACAACAACAACAACAACAAAGAAGAAGAAGAAGAGGAAGAAGAAAAAGTGGAAGAGGAAGAGGAGAAGAAGAAAAAGAAGAAGAATAGGAGGAGGAGGTGGAGGAGGAGGAGGAGGAGGAGGAGGAGGAGGAGAAGGAGGAGGAGGGAAGAAAAATCCCATTTACACAATCAGTTTGGTTTCAATTCTGAGTTTTCAGAATTAGATAGAACTGAGTTTAAATTACTTCTGGCAAATCCCTTGGTTCAGAAAACCAAGAATCTTCCTTGCTTATCCCTTTTTCTCCCCTCCACCATCAAATGCATTACCAATACTGTTATCTGACTACTTTCTAAGCAGTTCTCTGCACATGCCAATGTCCCTGACCTTGAAGATGTACATTCTAGTGGAAATGCCACAACGCAGGGCTGACACTGTTTGAAGACAAAGTGATTCTGGTAGCCCATGAGGCAGCAGCATCCCAGGAATTTGAGGAGATGTTTCTGGAGGAAGTCACAACAAATAGGGAATTAATAATAGAGAAATGTTAGTCAAGGAAGTAGCTAAGGAAAGGAAAGGGGAGGTTGGGAAGGACATTTTATTCAGTGAAACCAGCATAGCACATGGGTGTGGAAATGAGGGAGCATTGCACAGAGCACAATTAGGAATTTGTAAATAATTGTCGCCTGAACACGGAGTGATTTTTGAGCAGTGACAAACTATTTTGAAACAAGAACCTATTTAACAGATGCACAGGACACTTCCATGAAAAGGGACTTGCTGAAGTATGTTGTTTATTCTCATTTCTGAAATACAAACCCCGTCTTCTGAGGCCAGGCAACAAGAGTGCAGGACACTGTAAGGGGATAGTGAGATGGAGGTGGAGTCAGTTCTCCTCATTCCCTATTAATTTCCCCAAATTTCAAAACAACCTCAGTATCTATTCTGACAACATATAGACAAGACTGGTCTCTCTTTGCAAATAGAAGCAATTACTTCCTGGAAAACAAACACTGGCTAGCAAAGGCACTGCCCTTTTCTGGGGTGGGCAACATTGGCCTTGAATCGCTCTCTCAATGAGCATTTCTGTTCTCCATCCACTGTCATAGTAATGATTAATCATGTACCATTAAAAATATATATAGTCTCTTCAATGACACAGAAGAAAATAAATAAATTTACACTTAACTTGAAAGGAGGGCCTTAGGGAGGTAGGAAGGAGAGGATAAAGAAAATTGCAGTTTGAATTCCACTTGTGCTGCTGCATTTTCTTTGTTTCTGCTATTATTTTCAAACTGATAGATGTGCTCACTATCATTCCACACACTACAGATCCCTAAGTATAGAGATTGTCAACAGATCATTGGGGGTTTTCTCCATGGAGTCCTAGTGACCAAGCACACACTGTGACTTCTTCATATTTAAAAAGAAAGTGTGTTCGTTTATGGGCTCTTTAAATATACCCTGGTTGCGTCTTACTTACCCAAGTATTTCAGTAATTTCTTAAACGGACTCTCTTGCTTCTGGATACTTGTTTCAAAACCATTCTGCCAACTTTGGTCAAGCCAATCTTTGTGGGATTTAAAATAGAAGTTCTCATAAGGCTGCTGTGGTTTTCCTAGCTCCTGAAGTCAGATACCAACCCAAGATGTGTTTTTCCAAACTAATGCCACTCTTCCATTGTACATGTTCGCTAGTTCCCTATTCACTTCTGCAACCACTTAATATATTGTTCATAAAGTTTTTTCACATGACCAACATCATTCTCTGAGGTCCATATGTGGTCCATAGCTCAACTCTTTGAGCAAGAAAAGGTGAATATGGGTTTAAGGATATTTATCTTTCCCAGCTAAATTTAATATCAAGAGGAAATCCTGGAGCTTTCTGCTTTACATGGCAGAAATCCCACAAGGAAGTAAAATTCCCACCCCATACTCACTCCTACCCCTCATAGAAAAAGACAGAGAAGCATCGATTTTTCTATGATCTTTGTGTAGAGCCCTAAATCTTGAGATATATTGGTTCTACATATACTTGCCCTAGTGCACATGACAGTATTGTTTGCAAACAAGCCTTTGCTTTCTTATTTGTAAGACAGGACATATGGTGAAGGAAATACATTGAAGGGAATATTGTGGTTGTTATATGAACTGAAATATAGTTAGTGGCCCACAGAGAGTGAGTGCTCGGTATGTGCACTTGTGCCAAATTGAGAACATTCAATAAAGAAAAAGGGCAACAGATTTTGGGCACCAAATCATCTCAGTAGACTGCAAACCCCATAAGATGGGGAGTCACAACAGCCCTAACCTCCACAGACTCCAAATATCTAGCAGATGGTCCTCACAACAAACAATGTGATTGTTGAACAATAAAGATATTAACAAAAATAGTCAGATTAAATTTTGTATTGGCATTTATCAGCTTTCCACTTAAGAATGAAGTTCTCTGAATTTGAATTTCTTCATCATTGAGATGAGGGTCATATCACCTATTTTCCTGGATTACTGCCAGATTTCAGATTTTCCAAAATATAACAGATACTAAATAAATGCTCATGCGCTGGAGGGATAGATGGATGGATGGATAAATTGGCAGCTTAACAGAGGAATGAATTGGGACAACTCAAACAAGAAGAAGATGGCATGTGCAAGGGCAGATGCACAGATTAACCCTAGCAATATATTTTGGAAGAAAAGCAAGTTATTACTCACTCTAACCTCTGGCCTCATGTGAAATTTGTTAGAATTCCATACATCCCTTGAACACACTTTCCACCTGATATATTACCCCCAGGTGCTGGGCTCATCCCCTGACACTGGAATACACATTGACAAAGGAAGACATCAGTGTAACTACCAGACACTGGTTCTAACAGTGCACCTTTGTGCCTATAGCTCACTTTTTCTCTCTTCTCCCATTCAGTGCATTATTGATTCGTGAATAGGAAGCAAGAAGAAGGAATCATTTGGATTTAGAATGCTAGTCCAGTGTCATAAATTAGATTTTTTTTATCCACATTATGGAAATTATGAGAGAACATACAGTGTTTTTTTTTTTTTCCTGTTAGAAGTTAAACATATATTACTTTGCAGACTGATAAGGCAAACCTCCATTTGTTTTCCTTTTTTTAAAAAAATTATTTCTTTATTGATTTTAGAGAGGAAGGGAGATGGAGAGAGATAAAAACAAGGATGAGAGAGAACCACCAGTTGGCTGTCTCCTGCATGCTCCCCACTGGAAATGGAGCCCACAACCTGGGCACGTGCCTTTGGCTGGAATTGAACCTGGGACCCTTCAGTCCATAGGCCGACACTCTATCCACTGAGCCAAACCAGCTAGGGCCATTTGCTTTCTTTTTGATGTTCAAATTTAATATTAACCTTAGACTATAGCAACAATTTGCTCATCCCTTTCATTTTTATTTTCTTTTTTTTTATTGCTTAAAGTATTACAAGTGATAGATGGGTCTCCACTTTTTTCCCCTTGCTCTTCCCTCCTCCTCCCTAACCCCTTGCTCATCCCTTTTAACACACTATTAATTTGCCTCTATTTGTTTTATACACTTACTGATTTTTATATGTGATTATAAAATTATTTTCAATAGATAGGGGTATACTAAAATGTACTCATGTATTTTTGTGTACGCGTGTGTGCTCATGGATGCAGACATTCAAGTTCACAGTTGAAAAATGCTGTATCTTTTTAAAAGGGATGAAATGAGAAATCTTATGTCATAGACTACATACTGAATTATGTACTGGTTAAGTTCATTAGCATTTCAGTAATCTAACACTCTAATTATGCTATCGAACTGCTTGAATCTCCCTCTCCTCAGTAATGAGAAACACTTTACCCTGCTGTACAACTTTTGAGTTTTGTGCACAATGCTGGGTCCCTGTGACCCATTAGAAAGCATCTCTTGGAGGCAAAACATACAGAAACGCTTAGGCATGTCTCCCCAGTCCGTTCACAAACCTGAATTCAGCTTTCCTTCTCAGCCCATCGGCCGTCATGCACCATTTCCAGGACCTAACTGTCTGGAGTGGGTCACCATCCCTGGGCATGCGCGCACTTTTATTCAGGCACCTAAACATCACACCATGGATTTATAGATTGCATATTAGTTTTTATGAAGTTGATTATTTAATCAACTTATGTCTCACTCAGTGAGGCTGGAAGCTTCAAAAGGCAGAAATCCTTCCTTTCCTAACGATTGTTATGGTCCCTGTCTGACACTCACAATCTGTGTTAAAATAAGTAAATGAGATAATTAGTGAAATCCAAACTTGTATATATTTTAACGTTCCCAATTAAGAGTGAAAGACATTATTTGACGATATAAATTTTTAACACTCCAGCCTAAAGCAACAAACTCAGTGTCTCCATTACTGTAAGACTACGGATGAAGGAGCATGAATAGTTGGATAAATATGAGTCCATTTAAGGCTGTTCAGTTGATGATGCCCTATAAAATCTGAGACTTCTCAAGAAACAAATTCCCTTGTCTCCTAGGTCCTTTTATTTTTCAAGGGAAGAATCTGAGAGACAGGAAGTCAAGTTCACACAAAGCCATGGAAGAATACCCTGGTTTATCCAAATACTAGAGGCCCAGTGCATAAATTCATGCATGAGAGGGTCCCTTGTGGCTGCTGGCTACCAGCTGGGGCTTCCCTTTGCACTCGCCTTGGCCTGGTGCCACCTATTCACCTGCTCCACCATCCTGCCATGGTCTCACTCTTGCCGGGGCCCGTCAGGGCTCATCAGGGCCAGCAGTACCTCTGCTGCCAGTGCCATGTTGGTGACAACCACCATGTTTCCCACCGCCCCTGGGAGTCAGTGCACATCTAACTCCCAGTCGGCTGAACATCCATCCATGGGGACAATTTGCATATTAGCCTTTGATTATATAGGATATTGGCTAACTCTCAGGAGCTTTTCCTGCTACCCACACTCTGGCCTTTTCTCATCTCTCAGCCTATCTCTCTGGATCAGCTGTCTTCTCCTTCCATTTCTTTCCATGTGTACTGTTCTCATGCTACCATCATGTTCTTTGTGGGTGGTAATCAATAGAAGATATTTTGTTTTTCATGACTCTGCATCTCACCTGAAAATTCTGTGTCCATCCTTGGCTGTTTGGGATGTTATGTAAGTCTCTTCTATACTGATTTCACAACTTAATGTTGTGTGTGTTGCATGAGTCTCTTCACCTCTTGAGCCTTAATTTCCTCAACTGAGAGATAAGGAAATTCATTTCTAATCAAAAGAGTTACTATGCAAACTATATTAATAAGCCTATATAATAAAAGGCTAATATGAAATTCTCCTCTCAGGAATTTGACCAGAAGATGGGGAGTGATGTGCGCTGACCACCAGGGGGCAGCACAGGACATGGCATGCAACCAGCAAGGGCAGGGCACTGAGGGAGCAAGTGAAGAAGAAGGCAGGGAAGCGGGGAACCTCATCATCTCTGATCCCTGGCAGGCCTAGGGACACTACCTGTGCATGAATTTCATGTACCAGGCCTCTAGTGAAATATAAAATGTACCATATTTTCCGGGATATAAGATGACTTTTTAACCCAGGAAAAACTTCTCAAAAGTCGGGGGTCGTCTTATGGGTGTCGTCTTATAGGGCGGGTGCTGAAACTTCTGAGGCTGACTGGAAAATCTGTGGTCGCCACATAAGGTTGAGGGAGCTCAAAAACAGCCGCACTCCATTCACTTCAATGGAGCGGACAGAGACCACAAGTGTCTCCGGTCAGCTCCTTTTTGTGCCGTCATACGGTCAGTCTCTGTCCGGACGTTTTAACCCCAGGAAAATCTTCTCAAAAGTTGGGGGTCATCTTATACGCCCAGTCATCTTATACACCGGAAAATACGGTAAATCAGAAAAGAATAAACAATATTTATATTTGATGATGCATCTTACCCTCAACATCTATTTTTTATTCTAATGGGAGACAATCATGAAGAAAAATTAAAATAAAAAGGTCTATGTGTATCAAAAGACAAAGAACACCATGCAATTGTTAAACTTGTAAATTAAATGTTACTTGATAGACCAATGGATGAGATTTGTCTCTTTTGGGAGACTCAGTTGAAATCAACAGCCCCTTAAAGAAATATCTACCTTTTCACTCTAGAAAAAATCCTGAATTATATGATACGCACATGTATCTAATATAGTTAGAAGACAAAAAATGGCAAATAAATAATTTATTGAATGAATTTCATTCATCTTAAGACTCTGACCTTTCTCTACAAAGATAACTGCATTGCCTGCAGCTAATGATTTTTTTTCATTAGTGACAGTAGTTTTGGCAACTCCATTCTTAAAATGAGATGTCAAACAAGTGCTCAAAATTTTGAGAATTGACATTTTTTTTTATTGTTGAAGTAATTGTCAATATTTATTCCTCATTTCAAGAGCATATGACAGAGTTTTTCACTTTCTTTTTTTTTTAAATATATTTAATTTTTTTTAATTTTTTTATTTAATTACATAAAGTATTACAAAGATTAGTACAAATATCTCTTTTAGGGCGAATTGACATTTTGTGTTTTTTTAAATATTCAGTCTTTCTAGGTGCACCCGTTCTCCCTAGTGTATAGTTATTAAGAATCAGTTGGAAGAAGAAAAAATGTCATGAAATAAAAGATTTTATGACACATGGCTTAAAATCTTAATGCGATGCCTTAGATCAATCTAACCAATGAGCATCAAAGTTCAATTTCAGCATCAGTATTTTTATGATAATTTTTCTGTTTGTTCTTCTCTTTTTCTGCTGTGGTTGGGTTATAAAAGGCTTCAGGTAATGTTTGCGTTGTAAAATGGAGGCCAGTAATTTCATCCCCCCATAAAACTCACTCACAATTACAATAGCATTGAAATGGTGCATAAATGGCTTCTTCATAAAGTAAGAAAGAAAAACGGTGCAACAGTTAAGCTTTTTAATGATGGGCACTAAAGCAATGTTGCTGATTAGATTCTTTGCTAATTACCTTCTGTTACTTAGATTGGATGTATTTCAGCAGAATAGAAACATCTATTTATGAACACTTGTTTTCTTGGTAGCAGTATGAAAATATTTGATTCTCAGGTTGGAAAGGGACTCTCAGGGTCATACCATCCACTTTTCAGCTTGGAGATCAATGTACCCCCTGAAACACAGCTCCAGTGGCTCCCATGTAGGAGGGTACCTACTTTTTACAACATGGTGAAAAGGCTACAGCAGTAACATTTGAGCTAAGATTTGAAAACCTAAAAATTCGGTACAGAACTTTCTGAGGACACGTGTGGTGAATGCAATAGCACTGAGGCAAGGATGAGCTAGGGCTCTGAATAAAGAAGAAAGCAGGACAAAGTGAGTTCAGAGATTTAGGTGGGAGTCAGATGAAAGGGGCTCTTTGGAATAGGCCAAGTTAGAGGAAATTTATTCCACAGAGTTGAATAAACTTAGAGGATTTAGTCAAAGGAATGTCATCATGCAAATTAAGTCAAGAAAATCACCTGCCTCCTAAGCCAGGGGTTCTCAACCCTGTGGGTTGAGATCCCTTTGGGGGTCGAACAACCCTTTCACAGGGATCGCCTAAATACATCCTGCATATGAGGTAATTTACATTATGATTCATAACAGTAGCACGATTATAGTTATGAAGTAGCAACAAAATAATTTTATGGTTGGGGGTCACCACAACATGAGGAACTCTATTTAAGGGTCGTGGCATTAGGAAGGTTGAGAACCCCTGTTAAGTGGAAGATGGATTGTAAGAGTATAAGGGTATTATGGACTGAATTGTATCCCCCCACACTCATGTGTTGAGACCTTAATCCTCAATGTGTCTGTAATTGGACATAGGGTATTTGAGGACTTAATGAAGATTAAATGAGGTCATAAGGGTAGAGCCCTACTCCAGCAGGACTGGCGCATATAAGAAAGGGAAGAGAAACCAGGAGAAGGCACACAGAAAGGAAAGACTATCTGAGGACACAGTGAGAAGGCAGCCATTCACACGCCAGGAAAGAGGTGTCTCATCAGAAACCAACCCTGATGTCGCCGTGATTTTGGACTTTCATGCTCCAGGATTGTAAGAAAGTTAATCTTCATTGTTCAAGCCACCCAGTGTGTGGTTTCCTGTTATGGCAACCTGATCAGATGAGTGAAAGGTTATTGAGTGATCCTGGTAAGTGATGTAGGTGCTGATTAAAGTAGAAATGGTAGGAAGTACACAGATTTAAGATATATGTTAAAGGTGGGGCTTTCTATCTCTAATGAATTAGGTATAGTGTTCAGGGAAAGACAAATGGTGATAATAGCTCTATGGAAATATGGTGGTACCATCACCTGGTTCAGCGACAGATGGAAGAAAAGCCCACTGTGCAGGGAAGGGAATTGGTGATTTTTTTCCTGATATGCTAATTTTGAGATCCAAATGAAGATATAAAGAAGTTGGAGGCATGCTTAGTAATTCAGAGAAGATACATATTTGGAAGTCATTTTCACCTCCTAAAAACCATAGTATTCTACTTAATGTCGTTACACAACAATTAATTACTTTCAGGATTAACTTAAGTACATGACACATACACACATACAAACACACACATTTGTCATTGTTCAACCAAAATGTATTAAAAGGCTACGACCTTCTAAGACTGTTATTTCCTGGGAAAATAGAGGGCCTAATATCAATTTTATTAAAAGCTTACAGTCTAGAAGAGGTAGGGCTTGAGTGTGGAATCAGACAAGGAAATTGTCAATTCAAAAAGAGTGTGACCAACGCTTCCATGTCCTTACGTATGAATTGGAAGGGACCTCCCAGAAGTAGGAAGGATAAAGGCTTCCCAATAATGCCCACATTCAAGTCCTTATAACCTGTGTGTATGCTACATTCCCTAACAAAGGGGAATTAAGGTTAGTTACACACGCAATTAAGGCAACCCTGCTGATGTCAAAATGAGGAAAGTGTCCTGCATTATCCTGGCAGGAACAATGTAATTGCATGTGCCTTGAAGAGTGAAGAAGAGCCAGAGGTGGCAGGCAGGAAGGATTCCATTGGCCATTGCTGGCTTTGAAGGCAGAGGTAAGGGACCATGAGCAAAGCAATGTAGATGGAAAGACAAGGGAACAGATCCTCCTCAGTTCTATCAACAACTTGATTTCCTAGAAATGAGACCGGTATCAAACTTCTGACCTATGGAACTCTAAGATAATAAATCTGAATTGTTTCAAAAACAGTTTATGGTAATTTGTTACAGTAAGAAAATTAATACATGTATCTAAATCACTTCATGATCAAGGAAGATTTTTATTTTTTAAGAAATAATACATAAGTTGCAAACTATGATAGATAGAAGTTATCCTGAGGTAGGAATTAATGATAAGCCTTGAAGTTGAGCTGAGGAATCTGGAAACTTCTGCCTGCCCACTGCATTGAGCGTCTGCCCCCTGGTGGACAGTGTGCATCATAGTGACTAGTCATTCCACCATTTGGTCTATTTTTCATATTAGCCTTTTATTATATAGAATGTCCCTGGAAACCTAAAGCTACTTAGCCTTGAGCAAACAATGAGTTGGAGGGGCAAGAACAGGAATAGTGTGTCATTTTCTTTCTTGATTCTCTCCCTTCCAACATGAATTCTAAGGCATAGATCATACTACCACCCCATCCCTGTCCATTTCTCTTAAGCTAGATAACAAATGACAACTCCTGGTACAAGCCCAGGTGTTGGCCTTTCTTGGTGTAAAAATATATTTACACCTTTCATGGTGTAAATATATTTTTACACCATGAGTCCCATGGTCTTCTTTACCTGAGATTTCTTCCTTCCTATTATTTTAAAATTGTGCTGCCTAAGTGTATGCTTTCAACACTTTCCACTTGGCTATGACATCTCTGAGAGAAGACTCTCACTATATTTTATTTATCAGAACATTCCTAGGCCAAGTGGAACTTAATACACATTCATTAAAAAAATTGGCAATGGGATAAAAACACAATGTTTGTAATAGAGGATTTGTACTGTTGATTCAGATCTACATTAACCATGGTCCTGAGTCCCAGCAGCTAAAGCAGGTTAATTTATTTCAACCACATAAATAAGTTTCAAATATTAAAACACAAGTCATTCTCTGACACATGACCTTCCCCAATGCACTATTAATCATTCAATCATTGATCTTCATTAGTACACATTAGTCAACCCAACTCTTTGAGAAATGTCAGACATCTCAAATCAGCAGGCACCATCCCAGTGGTGTGACATTGTCAGAAAAGGAGGAAAATGAGAAGACAGGCATGTCCCAAGGAAGAAAATATAAATGAACAATGACTTTATCAAGATTCCACAGGAAAGCAGATTTAATAATCACCTTCAGCCATTTCTCCCTGTACAGAAATGCTATCTCTTCCTGGTATCTATTTAATTAAATAGCCCTTACACAAAATCAATAATTAGTCACTCTGAAGGTAGTTGAGAGATTTTAAGGTCAGCAAAGTTATAAACAGTCAGCGTTACTATTAAATCAAATCACTGGATAAATTACAATGGAAGTTCAGACTTGGAGTTGCAAAACAGTGAATTTCTATTTCTAACAATCCTTATGTTCTGTTAGTTTGTTGTTTATCTGGAATACTTTCATCATGGAAATATTTCCTCATTATTTGGCTGGTCTGACATACAGCATATATAATAAAAGCAGGATAGTACTTTCTTCCCAATGTCCCAGTTTATGAAAGAGTAACTCCTAGAATTCTCTAAATGTGGTCAGAACTGGTGATTTTTGTTTTGTTTTCACAATAATGGGCTCTAATTAAATTATACTTTATCAATTGTAAACCATTGCAGTTATTATCCCTATTGATGATCAAATTACCTTATCCTTGGCCAATATGGCCTCTTCAGTTTGACTCCCAATTCCTTTAGTTTTTAAAAAAAATTGTATTTTTGAAAGCATTACATGTATCCACTTTTCTACCACTGACTTCCTATAGTCTGTTCCCAACCCCAACCCCACCCCCAAACCCAGGCCTCCAACACCCTATTGTCTGTATCCATGGGTTGTGCATATATGCATATACATTCTTTGATTGACCTAGTTGACCTCTTGCCACCCACCCACCCACCTCCCCCACCTTCCCTTTGATGTCTCTGGATCTATTTTGTTCAACAGTTTATTTTGTTCATTAGATTCAACATATGAGTGAGATCATGTGATACTTGGCTTTCTCTAACTGGCTTATTTCTGTTAGCAAAATACTCTCCAGGTCCCTCCATGCTATCTCCTATAGTTTTGATATGATTAGGGTAGTCTTTGATTACATCCTTGATTTTATTTATTTTTTTGTATGAAGAGATTTTTGAGCTTCATCCTTTATATTTTCTGCTTAGGCCTAGCATAGGCAGTTCTCCGAGGAAGTTCCTTTCATTTATTTATTATTTTCCTTTACCTATTATTGTTTCACTGGTAATTATATTTTATTTCATTGAATTTTTACTAATATTGTTTTATAGTAAGAAAAAGAGAAAAGCAGTCATTGTTTCTGTCTTATTTTATCACTCCCCAGGGACTATAAAGATTTTGGAATCATTATTCATTCTTGTGCCCTCAGCAGCTAGTAGAATACATTGTAAAGAGTTAGTGTCTCAGAGAAACCAAGATGGTGGCATAGGTAAAGACCTGGAATTGCTGCCTTGCACAACCATTTCAAAACCACAATGAAAAGAAAAAACGGACACCACCCAGACCCACAGGAAGGCTGGCTAAGTGGAAATTCTACAACTAGAAAGAGACTGAGACTCAGAGGAGGTGTGGAAGTAAAGTGCAGGGGTACAGAGGCGCACAAAAAGGGCTCGCGGAGAGGGCTGGCGACTGAGGATACAGTTGTCTTTTTCAATCTGGAGGGAGTCACAAGCTCCCATTGGCTCTGAACTCCAGTTCCAGGTGAGTTTCTGGGGAGCCAGACTCATATGGGGAGAAGCTGGACTGTCTGGCACCAGGAGGAACCCCAGAGCGGCTTACTCCTGTCGGTGCAGAGGGACACTGAGACCCGGTGCCTCTTACAGCAGGGCTGAGAATCAGCCATAGCTATTTGCTCCGCCCTGTTGATTCCTGGAGACCCCGCTCCACTCAAGCTGCATGCAGAGGCTTTTGCAAATGAAAGGCTGGGAAGCCTCAGGCAGAAGTTAAAATAGCATCTCCTTAGAGATCCAAGAGCCACTGTTCCCACCAGTCAGAGTGGGACCACCCAGATTACAACTCCTCAGATCCATAAGGGACACACTCAGGAGGTAGACTCAGTGAGTACCAAAGCCCCACTGAAGGAAGTCTTGCCCCATAAGGATATCTCCAGCACAGAAGTTCTCCTACCATAGACACAGCTGATTCTCACAGCCAAGTGGCCTGCAGGTCAATTCCTCCCCATGATACCAATAACAATCAAGGCTTAGCTACAACAAGACTGTGCACAAAGCCTACAAAGTGGTGCACCAAGACTGTCTACTTCAGGTAATTGGGGAGGCTGAGCCACTGGGCCCTATAGGACACCTAGCACAGAAAGCTACTCTATCAACACAAGGAAGCAGCCAAAATGCGATGACAAAGAAACAAGTCACAAATGAGAGAAAATGACTGGATATAGAGTTCAAAACCACGGTTATAAGGTTTCTCAAGAATTTTCTAGAGACCACCGATAAATTTAGTGAGACCCTCGAGGATATGAAAAAGGACCAGCTAGAAATTAAGCATACATTGACTGAAATAAAGAATAATATACAGAGATCCAACAGCAGACTAGAGGATCACAAAAATCAAGTCAAAGATTTGAAATGCAAAGAAGCAAAAAACACCCAACTAGAAAAGCAAAAAGAAAAAAGAATCCAAAAACATGAAGATAGTGTAAGGAGCCTCTGGGACAAGTTCAAGTGTACCAACATCAGAATTATAGGGGTGCCAGAAGAAGAGAGAGAGCAAGATATTGAAAACATATTTGAAGAAATAATGACAGAAAACTTCCCCTACCTGGTGAAAGAAATGGACTTACAAGTCCAGGAAGTGCATAGAACCCCAAACAAAAGAAATCCAAGGAAGACCACACCAAGATGCATCATAATTAAAATGCCAAGGGCAAAAGACAAAGAGAGAATCTTAAAAGCATCAAGAGAAAAGCAGGTAGTTACCTACAAGTGAACACCCATAAGACTGTCAGCTGATTTCTCAACAAAAACTTTGCAAGCCAGAAGGGAGTGGCAAGAAATATTCAAAGTGATGAATATCAAGAACCTACAACCAAGATTACTTTACCCAGCAAAGCTATCATTCAGAATTGAAGGTCAGATAAAGAGCTTCACAGACAAGAAAAAGCTAAAGGAGTTCATCACCACCCAACCAATATTATATGAAATGCTGAAAGGTATCCTTTGAGAAGAGGAAGAAGAAAAAGGAAAGTAAAAATTATGAACAACAAATACATATCTATCAACAAGTGAACCTAAAATCAAGTGAATAAAAAAATCTGATGAACAGAATAAACTAGTGAATAGAATAGAATCAGGGGCATAGAAAGGGAGTGACTGACAATTCTCAGGGGGAAAGGGGTGTTGGGAGTGCAGGAAGAGACTGGACAAAAATTGTACACCTATGGATGAGGATAGTGGGGGGGGATAAGGGCAAAGGGTGACAGGGAATTGGGAGGAGGGGAGCTATGGGGGGAAAAAAGGAACAACTGTAATAATATGAACAATAAAGATTTAATATATATATGTACACACATACACATACATACTTAGGGTTTGGATATAAAAGTATTGTAAAAAGAAAACACATATATAAAATAAAATGATCAAATTTCAAAAAAAAGAGTTGGTGTCTCAAAAATGGTTGCTACATACAGGAATAAATGGTTTCTAGTTGAGTATTATGAGTGACATTAACATCTGTGCTATCTGAGGTAGCAAAAAGACATCTTCACCAACCTTCTTTTCCCATCTCAACATTCAAACTTGTATGCAAAGAAAGCCACCACTCTGAAAAGAATATCGATCTTCTTTGTTAAAGAAACCAAAAACATATTAAGCAGAATAGCTATGATTTCAGGTAAAAAATAAAGTTATCTGTCCATTTTAAACAAGAATATGAGTCAATGAAAATCACATTACTTTGCACTACCTGTAGAACAAATTAGCAAATGTTGTGACCATCTGTGAAAGACACGAGGGCCACATAAGACATGGAATTATTTAATGTGTTAAATCCATTTAAAATGTTTGTATCCTGTTAGTTCTAACATAATTACTATGTTAATTTCTGTGTGTTTTGCATATTAAGCAGAGCACACTCTGGGAAGCTAATGGCCGCTATGTCAGCTTTTTATTAAATCACAAAATAAACATGCACAATCCTGCTTTCAGAGATAATTAGTTTACCATTTCTGCCAGAGCTTAAATATAGGTGTGCTTTAAAGATTTGACTTCCATTTGGGGTGAGAGTGGGCAGGCAGTAGTTTCCAGATTGCTCAGCTCAACCTCAAGGCAAGAGCATTAGAAGGGGAGTGAATTCTTTTCCACCCTTCATTTTTAGCACTATACAATTATACAAAATAACCAACAGACATTTCCAGGATGGTTCTATAGATACGAGGGATCAGGCAGAGAAACAGAAGTCTGTAAGCATCCAGATTGCAATGCTTTTAAGGTGATCAGAGTCCTGGCCCATCCGGCTCCTGGCAGAATGTGCACGTGTTAGATGAAGGTAAAAACCCATTGCACCCAAACCACCAAAAGCAACCTGACTGATGCAGGGAAACCACAGGCATGGCTCCCCAGGCACCTGTGTTTTCTAAGTCGCTTTTTACACCTTCTCTGAGCAGTACACGAGGAGGGTATTTTAATGTGGTGCAGCTGGCATTGCAGGCCTTTGATACACTAACCCTAACTTGAGTGCCATTCCATATGTGGGATTGTCCCAAAAATGCATACACACTTGGAATAATTATTAATTCCAACAGGTTAAATTTGAAAAAGAGAAAAAGGAAAAAGAAATATCAATTTAGCTAGCAGCTGTAAAGTATGCATATATTTTTTGAGGGGGCACCCTATATTGCATGTGATCTCAGGCATGTCTTGAGTTTTAGTTTCTACTTGTATAAAATGGACCGGTACTAAACCTGTCTTATTGCTAGTGCAAAATCAAGTAAGATAATTTCTGTAAAAAATGAATTCTTGCACCTACTATACAGGGCGGGGCAAAAGTAGATTCATGTGGAAAATAATACAATAATTAGGAAATAATAATGCAAGAATAAACTCTTGCGTTCTGCATACTCACAACTGTAAACCTAGTTTTGCCCAACCCTGTATAGTACATGCTTTTAACTACATAACTTATGTATACTTAAGTTATAATTATATACATTTTATATACATACTAGGGGCCCGGTGCACAAAAATTTGTGCACTTGGGGGGTAGGGGTCCCTCAGCCCGTTTGGTGCCCTCTTGCAGTCTGGG
This sequence comes from Murina feae, assembly GCA_004026665.1. Lineage (NCBI taxonomy): Eukaryota > Metazoa > Chordata > Mammalia > Chiroptera > Vespertilionidae > Murina > Murina feae. The sequence goes on from PVJC01027991.1 coordinate 21,929, forward strand.
ACACCTCGGGGGGATGTCCACCTGCTGGCATGCCTGGCCAGCCTGGGTGAGGGGCTGAGAGTCATTTTCAGGCTGCCCACAGGCCCTTCAGGGTTCGTGCACTGGGGGGTGGGAGGGCTGGTGAGTGCAGGCCTGGACGTTTCCCACCAGAGGGCCCACGATTGCACACGCCTGGTGGGCCCACACCGCTGAGGGGACACACCTGGTGCAGAGTTGGGTGGCAAGCCAGGGGCGGATGCTGGTGCAGAATCCCTCGGTGGGGCCCTGCTGCTGAGCAAACACACCCAGGGTGGAGCTGGGCAGTGAACTGGCTTCGGATTCTCCGCACTGTGCAGCAGATACTCCCGCACGCCCTGTGGAGGCCCCTGGAGAGCGGATGAAGGTAGCAGACTCTGGACGGGTGTTCCTGGACACCCTGCGGAGGCCCCCAGGGCAGAGCCAGGCAGTGGACCCAGGACAGGCATTCCTGGATGTCCCGCAGAGGCCCCGTTCTCCTGCATGCCCCAGGGAGGCCCCAGGGGGTGGAGCCAGGCAGTGTACCCAGGATAGGTGCTCCTGGATACTCCTCGGAGGCTCCTGGGGGTAGAGCTAGGCAGCAGACCCAGGACAGCTGCTCCTAAATGCCCAGAGGAGGCCCCAGGCCAGACCCCCCCTCCCACTGAGCTGACACATCTGGCACAACTATGCTGGCCGGCCGTGGAGGCTCCCAGTGCAGAGCCATCCTGCCAGCCTCCATCTTGGCTGGGTTAATTTGCATGCAGCCGCTCTGATTGGCTGGTGGGCGTGGCCGTGAGCAGAGGCTCAGCCAGCCTAGGCAGGCAGTTGCAACAGAAGCCTTTGGTTTGCTCTAGCTCCATGGCTGTTGGCCTCCATCTTGGCTGGGTTAATTTGCATACAGCCGCTCTGATTGGCTGGTGGTAACGGTCAATTTGCATGTTTCTCTTTTATTATATTAGA
>PVJC01027992.1:0-22873 GCA_004026665.1 Murina feae
TAATAATAATAATAAAAATGAAAAAGTGATGTGTTTTTCTTTTGGCTGGCTAAGATCCCGGTCTTCTGTGCGGTACTGCTTCTCAGGTTCCTGTTGCTGGGACTGAAAGTCTCTGGGCCAGTTCCTTTGGATTCTCAGGGACTATTTAGATTTTTTAAAAAATCCTTTGTACCATTCACGGTGGAATCTGGGTGTGGCTGTACTGGTTGCCTGGATACTGGAGAGAGGAGCTATCTCTTCAGGACAAAATGGCTGCCTGGTCCTGGGCTCAGGCATGACTCAGTGCAAAACTCACTGCCACTTCTCCTAGATGCCCTTCTCTTCCCAGACTCCACAAGTCTGCACCTTCTCTGGCTCTCCAGTCTCAGGTAAGTGTCTGTATCCAAAAGGTCCTATGCACTAGGCTCAATGAAGAAAGGGACAGGCCATAGAGTGAGGAAAGGCTGTGCCTCTGTGCCCTCCTCTCCTGCTGGCACACTTCAGCCTTTCCTTACTGTGGATCCAGATCTAGAGTCCCTTACAGTCCTGCAGTTATATGGACCTTCTTTCCACAGCCAGACACTGTGCCTGTCCCAAGGGACATGGCTCGGTGCCAGTGCCGTGCTAATTCCCTCTGACCTTCAGGGCTCAGAGGGCTGGCAGATTCTCCTTCCCAGATCCTTGATTTTACCTTTCTCCAGGGGTCCTCTGCCCTTCCTGGCTGCAAATTTTCTCACCAGCTGAGTCTTCTTTGCCAATTCAGGCTGGATGTTATTCATTTCAGCTGCTCTGGGACAAGGCTCAAGACATGTCAGTCTATACCGCCACCATTTTCTCCTCCTCTATTTCTTCTTTTTCCAAAGGCAGATTTAAAAATTGAAGCCATGGTCTCCTGAAGAGCAAGAGTCCCACCCTGAGAGTCAGAGGCCCGCTCCCCGATCCATGCCTCAGATCCCACACCTTCAGGTCCCCTCAGACCGCCTGGCTGTGCTGCAACTGCATGAGCCTTTCAGCTCCAAGGATGTTTTGGAAAAGAATATCATAGATAATCTACAGCAGGCATCCTCAAACTGTGGCCTGTGGGCCACATGCTGGGTGTTTTTGACGCCGCTGCCTGTCCTGCTTAAAATAAGATATGTGCTGTGCTAGGAATTTGTTCATAGTTTTTTTAAAACTATAGTCTGGCCCTCCAATGGTCTGAGGGACAGTGAGCTGGCCCCCTGTTTAAAAAGTTGGAGGACCCCTGCTCTAGAGCCATGCATTGGTTTAGATTTTAAAGCAGGACACAGAAAAATAATAAGAGCTGTAAATGGAAGGAGGCATAAAGAAATAAAAAAGCAGAATAAAATTCCTGAACAGTTAGATTAATCAGAATTGGTTTGTGGAACAATCAGGAAAAATTTAAGAAAATTTCATTTGCCAGGACATAAAAAAGAAGAAAATACTCAGGAAAGTGTTTAACAAAAGAAGCGCACAACTGTATCACCAAAACCATGAAACATCATTGAAAGAATTTTAAATGACCTGCAGAGAGTGGGCAGATGCCCTGCAAGGACAGGTGGGGCTCCTGGGGCTGCCACCCTCACCTTCGTACAGAGGTTAATTATAGGACTGCTGGGGTGCCCACTCTCCCTGGGGGACACCCCACCCCAGGATGGGCTGCTCTTTTGGGGTGTTCAGGAGACTCTGGAGGCTCCAGGACCCGGCACCTGCTGGCTCTGCTCACGCCTTCTACCCTGGCTTTCCTGAGGGTTTCAGGGGACCATTCAGTTTTCAGTCTTTCAATATTTGTAGGGAAAACCAAGATGGTGGCACAGGTGAACACTGGAATTGCTACTGGGCACAACTATTTCAAAACCACAATGAAAAGAAAAAACAGACACTACCCACACCCACAGGACGGCTGGCTGAGTGGAAATTCTACAACTAGAAAGAGACTGAGATGCAGAGAAGGTTCGGAAATAAAGTGCAGAGGTATGGAGGCGCACGTGAAGGGGCTCGCAGAGAGGGCTGGCAGCATTCCATACCAGAGGGAGGCATAAGCTCCTGACGGCTCTGAACTCCAGTTCCAGACAAGTTTCTGGGGACTCAGAATCATACGGGGAGGAGCTGGGCTGTCTGGCACCATCTGGTACTGGGAGGATCTTCAGAGCGGCTTTCTCTCAGTGGTGCTGAGGGTCACTGCATCCTGGTGCCTCTTAGGGCAGGGCTGAGAATCGGCCATAGCTGGTTGCTCCACCCTGTAGACTCCCCAAGACCCCGCGCCATCCAAGCTGCATGCAGAGGCTTTTGCATATAAAAGGGTGGGAAGCCCCAGGCAGAAGCTAAAATAGCACCTCCTTGGAGTTCCAAGAGACTGTGTACCCAGTGGTCAGAATGGGACCACCCAGTCTACAACTCCTCAGACTCATAAGGGACGCACTCAGGAGGCAGACTTAGTGGGTACCAAAGCCCCACTGAAGCAAGTCTTGCCCCATAAGGGTGTCTCCAGCATAGAAGTTCTCCCACCATAGATACAGCTGATTAAAGCCACTCTGTCAACGCAGGGAAGCAGCCAAAATGTGGAGACAAAGAAACAGATCACAAATAACAGAAATGAAGGAAAGCAAATGACTGGATATAGAGTTCAAAACCATGGTTATAAGGCTTTTCAAGAATATTCTAGAGGCTGCTGATAAATTTAGTGAGACCCTCGAGGATATGAAAAAGGACCAAATAGAAATTAAGCATACACTGACTAAAATAAAGAATAGTATACAGAAATCCAACAGCAGATGAGAGGATCGCAAGAATCAAGTCAAAGAAATGAAATATAAAGAAGCAAAACCCACCCAGCTGGAAAAGCCAAAAGAAAAAAAAGAATCCAAAAGTATGAAGATAGTGTAAGGGGTCTCTGGGACAACTTCAAGTGTACCAACATCAGAATTATAGGGGTGCCAGAAGAAGAGAGAGAGCAAGATATAGAAAACCTATTTGCAGAAATAATGACAGAAAACTTCCCCTACGTGGTGAAAGAAATGGACTTGCAAGTCCAGGAAGTGCAGAGAATCCCAAACAAAAGGAATCCAAGGAAGACCACATCAAGACACATCATAATTAAAATGCCAAGTGCAAAAGACAAGGAGAGAATCTTAAAAGCAGCAAGAGAAAAGCAGTCAGTTACCTACAAGAGAGCACCCATATGACTGTCAGCTGATTTCTCAACAGAAACTTTGCGGCCAGAAGGGAGTGGCAAGAAATATTCAAAACGGTGAATAGCAAGAACCTACAGCCAAGATTACTTTACCCACAAAGCTATCATTCAGAACTGAATGTCAGATAAAGGGCTTCACAGACAAGAAAAAGCTAAAAGAGTTCATTACCACCCAACCAGTATTATATGAAATGCTGAAAGGTATCCTTTGAAAGTAAAGATAAAAATTATGAACAACAAATACATATCTATCAACAAGTGAACCTAAAAATCAAGTGAATAAAAAAAGTCTGATGAACAGAATAAACTGGCGAATAGAATAGAATCAGGGGCATAGAAAGGAAGTGGAATGACAATTCACAGGGGGAAAGGGGTGTTGGTGGTGTGGGAAGAGACTGGACAAAAATCGTACACCTATGGATGAGGACAGTGGGGGGGAATAAGGGCAGTGGATGGGGTGGGAACTGGGAGGAGGGGAGCTATGAAGGGGCGGAAAAGAGAAACAACTGTAATAATACAAACAATAAAGGTTAAAAAAAAGGAAAAAAATATTTGTAGCAGCCACTGGTGTTGCTGGCACCAATGCTTTTGAATAACCATGTCCAGAAGCAGCTGACAATAAACACATTACCTATGGACAGAAAAATTGCCAGGACTTCTGGTAGCTTTTGACCAGGAACGAACTACAGGAAAACAAATGTCTTGTCACAATGAGTTTTTTCTTTAATTTTTTCAGTTGTACAACCAAGTTGCCTTTGCATCAAGATGCAATTCTTCATGAATTAATATTTCTCTCGATTTTGATGAGATAAAAGTACAAGGAACAACAATGAATGATGTCGCCTGTAACACATCATGGGAAAAAGCTGCACTGAAGGTTTATGAAAAGGGAACACTCAGACATTTAGAAAATGTGCCAGGATGAGCAGCTAGCAAGAAGCCTGTGTATCCTAACCAGGTGGTTTTAATGACGTGACAGAGATAACACTGAAAAGGCTTTTTTTTTTTTTCTCATTTAAGTGTAAAGCTTAGTAAAATAGTAAAGCTTAAGTGACAAGAGTGCAAGAAAAAGCCCCCTGTCTCAGCGACCTACCACGAGGGGTTTTTTTTGATCTGAAAACCTAAGTAAAGAAGCACACTATATCGTATGTCAATGTAGGGGAATATTCTCTAATATTTGAATTTGTGGATGAAAGGGGCCACATGCTGACCTGATAAGCTCAGGGGAAGCCTGCATGACAGTCTTGCAAACTCAAAGACCTGAAGTCACCACAAATGATAGTCTGAAATTAAACTGTAACTAACGGCAGTTATAGTGGGCAGTTACATCGTAGGCCGGTATCTTCACTGACAAGGTCATCCTTTATCTTAACTGAGCATATGTGTTTTTTTGCATCATGATAACATACCCTTGAAATGTCTGGGTGTACCTTCCCTTTTTCTGGGCCCCTTGGGGCACAACCTAATGTGCTGGGCACCAGGACAGATACCACAAATTCCTTCATTATTATTGTTATCATGTTCATTGTTGGCTGTTAACTATCTTGTACACACCTAAGTGATGTATCTATCATTTTACTTTTTATCCAAACCCAGAGGTTCCTTCTTCTCCCCTTCGTTTTCTCCTGCCTCCCTGATCCATCACCAATGGATTTTGAGTAACCTACCTATGGCCCTCCTTTGATTGTAATGTATAAAACAAGGTGAAGAACTGCCATTCTCTGGAGCACTATCCCAATCTGTTGAGGTTCTGCTTCCTGGTAATTGTCAACCTTTTGGCTCAAATAACCTCACAAAAATTCTTTACAGGTTTGAATGTTTTTATGTTAACAAATTGTGGAATCTAGAATTTAATGTCATCACAAATTTGCAGGGGCTGCATGAGGTCATTCCTGAAGGAATCTCCTATTATCAAATGTAGGAACTTTTAAACGATAATGTGGTTTATTTCTTCAACTGTGTTTCTCTTTGTGTCACTTCTTGGCTTTTCATGAGAGGCCGGGAGGCAGGAGAGGGAGGCGGGCTACTGTCCTGCTTGGTTAGTTCTAACTACTGTCTGCTGTTGTTTGAAGATCAGTGAAGGTTGCCTTCTCTTGTCTATGAGACACACTTGGGGATGTCGAAGCAGAAAGAATGAGTGGCCAGAACCCTATTCTAGACACGGGGGGTTACCGAGATCCGACGGGACCAGGGGCTTAGCTTGTGCTTCAGGACCAGCTAAGGACAGGGACCAGGGTGGTGGGAGGGCAGCCGACCCTGCTGCTCTGGGAGGCAAGGTCCCTGAGCGTAGATGGTAGACAGAAAACCTTCCCTTGTCCTCACACTCTGGAAATTAGTCACTGTGCATAACCAATACATCAATCCATTCATTGTTTTTTAACATTTGGATGATCAGAAATCAGTGAGATTCCAGTGTCAGTGGTTGTCAGCTAGGAAAGAGGTAGAGGAACTGTGAAATCCACATTTCAGAAAATCAGCCACAAAACAGAAAATCTGACTAAAGTCAAATGTCAGACTAGAGCAGTTGTCACCAACTGGTGGTCCGTGGACACTGGTGGTCTGTGAGGTCCACAAGGTTGGCAACCACTGGACTAGAGAACATTTACCAACTTCTCCTCTCATGGCTGAGAGCGGTGCAGAAATGACAGGAGGGAGGTTTTAGTTAATAGAAGCACCAGCGGGACAAGAGGCCACTGGTGACCAGACATCCAACATCTCCGGGACTCAGACAACAGAAGAGAGGTCGTGGCGGGATCTGAGTGAGGGAAGCCTGAGGCAGTGCCATCTATGTGATGGTGGGCCCGAGACTGCCAATTTGGGGACGGGTCCCCCAACCCTTTATTCTTCTCAATTTACACAGTCCCTGTGTGGCCTGGGAAGCCTTCCTGGTGCCACATCCTACATGTAAACAGCCATGAAGATCACAGTGATCTGAGAAAAGCCACAGCACACATGATCTGAGAAAAGCCACGGTGAAAACTCTGCACCCGACGGGTGGGGCATTGCTGAGAAGGAGAACCTCCAGGTGGCAGCCCAGGTGCCCAGGTGATGCTGCATGTGCGGGACAGCATGTGGGGAGCATGAGCAGTGAGTTCCCATGAAGGCACAGGCCTACCATGGCCTTTCGCTCTTCTTCCTCTTGACTCCATGGAAACATAGAAGAGACCAGAGAAAGATGTAAACATTCATCAATACAGGGAGATGCCCCTGGAAAAAGTGAAAGTGTGTGGTGGCAAATGTACAGGAGGACCATCAACCAGCTCTGAGGGAGGAGAGTATAACCTTTACTTTGCAGACCTGTTAGTCCCAGGGAAATCTGGATCCAAAGCCTGAACTCAACTCGTGGGGAGGCTCTGACCTCTATATTGAAATAGAAGCAATTCATCTCGTCCCCAGAACCTCTATGCTGGGAAAAGCTGCTGTTTGAAAATTTCCACTAAACATAGATAGTTCTTTGTTCTGTGAATTAACCCTGCTATTCTTGGCTTCTGTAAACATGCTTGCTTGCTTGAATAATAGGGAAAATAAACTCAACTATTTGACTCTATAAGCCGCTCCACTGCCAACCCTGGCTACTCCCATGCCTAGTACCCTCCAGTTATCTGAAATGTACTATGCTCAAAGCTACTGAGTTGTACTATGCTCAAGGTCACAAGCTTCTTGCAACAAGTATCTACATAGGGCTCTTTGAAAAGCCTGCAAAGGGTCCAGAAACTTCATATTTGGGAGACAAAGGGATCTAGAAGGTATAAAGGAAACGTCTCCTTTGTGTTACTTTGCTCAGATTTTGAGAGACAAGTCCTCTGAGATCACTAGTGTAATAAGACTCCAAATTAATTCAGCTTCCTGATTGATTAAGGCATCCTCTGTTTAGCTCACTGATTTGCAATATAAAAATATTTCCTCCTGTGGCGGCCCCTGAGGGTCCCCACAGCTCTGCCCAAGTCAGCTGTGGTGGGGCCCTGGGCTTAGGCTCTCTCCACCCAAGTCAGAGTGGGAAAGTAAGACTACAGTGTCAACCGATACTGAACTAGGTTGCAAGCCCCTCTCCTTCCTTTTTCCTTTTCAATTAAGGCAGGTTTCATTTTGCTGGGAGGACTCCAAGCACCAGGTTGCACTGGAGATGCTGCATCTTTCTGTCCCTGTGCCAGGAGGCCCGGGCCAAGTGGTATAGACGTTACAGATGCCTCAAGAGCCACAGCAAGTCTGCTGACCTAGAAAAGCCCACCTGTGGAGGTCTGTCCAGTCGAGGCAGCTATTGCGGTGGTCTGTATAAGAGGCGATAATCGGGGAAGAAACACATCTTCCGATCATTGGCAAAGGACCTGAACAGGGGCTGGGCAGCAGGAGGGGAGGTCCTGGCCAGGTGTGCACAGGTTGCTGGGGCCTAACCAGGTGATCAAGGCTTAAACAGCTGTGGATGGAAACACATGAGGGTGGAGGCAAGGAGCAGTGACAGCGTTAAACAACAAATTTCATTAAAAGAAACTTGCGTGCCCTGGCCAGTGTGACTAGTTGGTCGAAGCATCATCCAGTACCCAGTACACCAAAAGGTTGCAGGTTCGATTCCTGCCAGGGCACATGGTCACATTGCTGGTGTCATCCTTGTGGGAACCTATATCTACAGGAGACAGCCAATTAATCTCTCTCTCTCTCTCTCTCTCTTTTCCTCCCTGTGTTCTTTTCTCTCTCTAAAATCAATAAAAAGTCCTCAGATGAGGACTTTTTAAAAGTCATAATTTTATTTTATTTTATTTTTTTTACGAATAAGAGAAAATTCTGCTACCAGCAGCTTGTGACAGTGGTAGCTTCAGGGACGAGCTCGGCAGTATTTGTAGAAATGGATGAAAGTGCTTTTCCCCATTTGTGACGACCATCCAGGCTGAGCCGTGCTCGCGGGTCTCCCAGGAACGGCCCCTTTCGGGGCCACACTCCTCAGCGTTTCATGGTGTCAGATGCCAATGTGGAAATGATGTAGTGGGCGCTTTAGCGCTCAGTACTGAGGAATTGCTTTGTTAAATCAATACACACAGGAAACCTATTTGAACAATCAATGTCTCATAAAAAGTTTTCATTATTTATCAAAATTAGGTTCTATGTAAACCTTGTTCAGAGAAAGACTTCTTAACAGGAGTCAAAAAAAGCATTGGCTCTGGAAAAGAGGTTGTTTTGAGCCACATGAAAGGTCGGAAATTCTGTTGGTGGAATTTTAAGAGGAGGTGAGCAGCCCCAAATACCCACCAATGCAGAGCAGAGAAAGTACTGTGTGTGCCCACAACAGGACACACATGCCAATGGAAGGGAATGGCCCATGGCTATCGGAACAATATAGATTAACTGCACAAAGAGTATTGGAGAAATTTGTCACAGAAGAGTACCTCTTATATGATTAAATCAGCATTGACTGCAAGCTAGTCCCACCTGACCCCTGGTGTTAGAAATCAGGATAACGGTTGCCTTTGCGGTGATGCAAATTGGGGGGTCCAGATAGGCTGATGGGATGTAGCAGCATTTTATTTCTTTTAAAATATATTTTCATTGATTTCAAAGAAGGGAGAGAGAGAGACAGAAACATCAACATTGAGAGAATCATTGAGTGGCTGCCCCCTGCACACCCACCATGGGGGATCAAGCCTATAAGCCATGCCCGGGCGGGACTTGAGCTGGTGACCCCCAGGTTCCTGGGTCGAGTTCAGCCACTGAGCCACGCTGGATGGGCAATAGTACCATTTTGGTTCTTGACTGAGGGGAGGGTGGCACAGACGTGCTCATGTAGCGGCCACAAAGATGCATATCTCTGCATGGTTTCAGTCATCTATTGCTCCAGAACTAATCTCTCCAAACTCAGTGCTCAAAACAAGCATGGCCATGTATTTTCCTACGAATCCATCGTTTTACATGTTTAGCAGGCAGGGGTGGTCTCTGTCCCTTGCTGTGGGCTTGCGGGACCAGGGTGCTTGGGATTATCTGAGGACGCTCATTCATGAGCAAAGCAGGTAATGCTGGCTGCTGGTGGGATGCACCAGTGCCTTTCCCTGTGGCTCTGGTCTTTCTCATGCTCAGTGACTGGGCCCCATGGGTGGCTGGGCCCCACAGGTGGCTAGGTCCCATGGGTGACTCTATACAGATCCAGAGCAGGGATGTGGACCTACCACTCAGTGGGAGGAATGTCTGTGTCCTGTAGGAAGAACATGTGAGATGGAACCGGGCAGTCAGTAGGTCCTGGCTGCCTGTCACTACTCTAGCCATTCAGCAAAGACAGAGTGAATTACACATGAATGTCTATTCCAATCCTGCCGGGAGCATGGGGAGCAGCAGGTCACCCACGAACATCTGTCCTGCCCCCACCATGAGCTGCTGCTTAGGGAGGGGGGGGAGACAAAGATTACCTGGGGGAGTAGGAAATGCAGCATGGGGAGTAGGCAATGCAGACTGGGGTGGGACTCCACTAACAAGTTATTAATCTTTCCATGACAACAGGCAGTTCTTGAATGAGAATGGACCACGTTCCAAGGCTGTCTCCTGGGCCAAGGCTGACTTCCAGGTCCCAGGGGTATGCCACCCCCAGTCAATCAGAATGTCCTGTCTCTAATCAGAACAAGGCAGTCTCAGAGCACGATCAATATTTCTTATAACTTTAGCTAGTCCCAGAGCCTGATTGATATTTCTTATAACTGTAGCTAGTCCCAGAGCATGATCAATATTCTTATAACTATAGCTAGTCCCAGGACTCTATTTTTGCCCCTAACAAGATGAAATGTATCATTGTGGTTTTCTGGAGAAAATACTATTTGAAGCTCTGTGTTATACTTTTAAAAAGTATTACAGCAAAGAAATGTCAAGTTAAAAATATTAACAGCAACCCCTGGTCTTCAGAGTCCATATTGATGACCAAATCAGGAGCCAAGGGTTTTCCCTGGGTTGAGTCTCCTGACGCCAAAGAATAGAATTGTGGACAGGAAGGTCTAAGCAAAGGCAGGAACATCTATCACAGGCAGATTCAGACTCCCTACACAGGGAGGGGCCAATGATGGATGTGTGGATGGAAGGGGCCAAGTGCTGACCTGACAGCTCGGGGGAGGCCTGCATGGTGGTCTTGCAAATTCATACCTACAAGGGATCCACAAGGGATGATCTGAAATAAAATTTCAACTAAAAGCAGTTATGGTGGGCACTTACGTCTTAGTGGGTATCTTCACTGACCTGGTCAACCTTTACCTTACCTGAGCCTGTCTGTCTTTTGGATCTATAATAACACCCTTGAAATGTCTGGGTAACTTGTAACTTCACTTTTTCTGGACCCCTTAGGGCACAAGCTAATGTGCTGGACGCCAGGACAGATACCACAAATTTCTTCCATGTGATCATGTTAATTGTCCCTGCACCCACCGAAGTATGTGTCCATCATTTTATCTTTTATCCAATCTCAGGGGTTTCCCCATTTTGCTTTCTTCTGCCTCTCTAGTCTATCACCAATGGGTTTCATGTAACCTACATCTCCTCCTTTGATTTCAATGTATAAATACAGATGTAACCACCATTCTCTGGGGCATTATCCCAATCTGTTGAGAATTTGTCAACAGATTGGCTCAGATAAACTCACAAAAATGCTTTACAGGTTTGAATATTTTACGTTAACATTACTTGGCATAGTTGGCAGGATTTCAAAGAGGCTCACCCAGGACCATCCCTTGGACTCGGACACAGTGCTAGGATCCAGCAAAGGGCCCATTGGGTGAACATGGGTGAGTTGTCTCTTGGATCCAAGACCTTCCCTTGCTTTGGTAGAGGGTCTGACTTTATTTGAGCTGTGTTTTAAAATCCTCGAGGTGGAACCAGGGTTGACAGAACCCAAGCTAAGGTGGGACTAGAGGAAAACATGTGTGGCTGGTTTTGATTTTGGCTTTTCAACTGGAATTGCTGAGAGTCTGAGCAAAAAACTTTGCTGTATAAATGAGCTGAATTCATTCAGCTCTGAAGATAAGGGGACAACATCCTCCCTCCAGTCTGATTCTGGGGTGTTATTAGGTGACTAAGAATCTTTGTGGAGGTATCAGAAATGGAGGAGCCCCATGGGAAGTCCCAACTTATCTGTAATTAACTAAATGGCTCATCTAGGGGGCCACCATAACGCTTGGTTTGCCCAGGCCCCGAACCCTTCTTATGGTTTTAGACAGGCCACACTTGACCCACTACATAACATGTCTAGAAAATTTGCTCAAACTACAGGTATCAAAAATAAAAAAATTTTCATGAGAAATTGTGCCTCCAAGGCCAGAAGCTCCTCAATCCCAGCCCTCATCTAATACTCCTGATAGGAAGCCTTTACTTGCAAGTGCTTTACAGAAATGGGAAGATTTAACTAGAAAATGTCAACTTAGAAATGGCCAAAATGCAGTTGTCCTTGGGGACCTGCATTAATATCTTGCCTCAGAAATTAGAAAAATGCCAGCTCTGAAATTAAACTGAATGACTATAGGGGAAGCATATCTTGATTTGGAAATTAGAAGCTTCTAAGGAAAAGCATAGAAAAAAAAATTCTTCCAAAAAGATGGAAATTAATAAGAAATGTTAGAGACTGTCTCAGAACTCTTCTGCAGTTAATAAATGCCTACACCCTGCTCCCCCCACCCCTGTAGGAAGCAGGCCTCTGATTTATCTGCATAGAAAAGAAGCAGTAGGTGGCCAGGCCACTACCGAATTCCCCTGGAGCAAACAGGATGTGGGGTGGAGAGAGAGGGTATGAGGGTACACGTGGTCCATAACATAGGTCATAGGAAGACTCTCCTAGGCAAAGGAAGGCAGAGGCAACTAGAGAAGGTCCCAGCCCATTAATTACCAGACCGCTTGCCTTTAGCCTTTGTTGTGATCCTGTAAAATGAGTGCCCATTCTTGGGAGTGTTATTAAAAGTCTCATTTTCATCATGTTTTTGTTTCCTAGTCCATCATTTGCAGTTTGGACAGGTGAGCCATTTCTCATAATTTCAGGACGTGTCCGAGACTTCTGTACCTGTGGAGAGGAAAAGGCTGGTTAAGGCGAGGCATGCCCCAGCCAATTTTGGATAGCCTCTTCGCCTGAGCATAACCTGTCTCTTCATGGGTGCCATCGAATAGGCCCAAGACTGCTTTTCAGTGGAAGATGGCGAAAATGACACAAGGGGAAGATATGCGAGGCAATCAGGCAAGCCACATACACAGGCCAAAATAGTATAATGGACTGTATTACTCCCCGGTCCTGGGGCTGTGACACTTCCAGCCAGGTTGATTGCCCTTTGAACAGAAAGGACAACCATGGTTAACAGCATAATTAATATTTCCCATAACCATACTAGTCCCCAATGTCCTATTTCCCCCCATAACACTGGGAGGAACAGATCTGCAGAAGTACCCTCTAGCAGTGAAAAGGGGGGCACTCCTGCTTTTAAAAATGAAAATAAAATAAAGTAATACTTTCACATTAAAGCTACTGAAGACTAGTGAGTTATTCCTGTTACAAAATTGGTCAAGAAAATACCTGAGGTAATTATTGGCTTTAAAATCTCAAAGTTGTTAAGATATAATACATAAATGCAACTAAAATGAAGGACTTATGATAAAGCCTTTCAGTGATAATCCAAGGAATATTAAAATTATGTTTTGTCACCAGTAATTGGCCTGAGATCTCAAGAAAACTATAAAAGTTAGAGAACTGGAAGGATAGACATGTGAAAAGCTATGAAAATAGGCTGCAGGGCCTGCTCCCTTCCCCCTCCACCTTCTCTCCAGCCTCATATGCCTCATTGGTACTTAAAAGCTTTGGAGCATTGCTGGGCTAAATCCTATATAATAAAAGCCTAATATGCTAAGTGTCCGGTCGACTGGTCGGCTGTTCAACCAACCAAAGTGTAATATGTTAATGATATGCTAAGGCTGCTCAACTGCTTGCTATGACGTGCATTGACCATTAGGGGGCAGATGCTCTGACCGGTAGGTTAGCTTGCTGTTGGGGTCCAGCCAATTGGGACTGAGCGAGATGGGCTGGACACGCCCTGGAGCCCTCCCACAGTCCCTCCTCAGCTGGCCATCCTCTCACGTCTCTTCCTAACCCAGATCATGCACCACTGGGGTCCCTCGGCCTGGCCTGAACCCTATCACAATTCGGGACCCCTTGGGCAATGTCAGAGAGCCAGTTTGGCCCAATCCCGAAGACATCTATAATAATAAAAGTGTAATATGCAAATCAGTTGAACAGCTGAACAGGGAAATGACCATCCAGATGACCTTCCAGACAAAGCCAGGGCTGCGAGGGCTGGGGCTGTGAGGGCCAGGGCTGCACTGATTTCATGCATCGGGCCTTTAGTAGTAAATAAGAATACTACTGTTACTACTACTACTACTAATTTTTAATACCTAGGTATTTTGAAATGACAGGATACTGAAACATTAATTAATCTGAGTTTGCCTTGTAATGGAGCATTTAGAGGATAGATTTGAATCTATTAATCGAATGTCTTCTATTGTATTTGAAATATATCCTTAAAAATGTGAATGTATTACTAATTTGAGAAATACTAAGAAATTTTAAGAAATATTTTAAGAAATTTTAAGTAATACTAAGAAATAATAGAAATATTTGCCACCTAAAATTTAATACTTCTAAGAGTTAAAAGTTCAAATTAAGTTGGGAGAAATTACATGGTTGTGACAATAGAATGCATGAAGTATGGAGATTCATTTTTGAGGAAAATAATTCTTGCATTTTCCTCTGGAAAAATTAGTAGTTCAAATATACTAAAATCTTTATGTGTCTATGTACTATGTGTGGTAAAATTTCAGACTAAGCTATAACATTTTATTGGTCTGATTTAAAAAAAGGATTAATCAGGTCCGAACCAAATTTTTAATATTAAAACTGGTTTAAGTTTTATTGATGTCCTTTAGAATAATTACAAAGAGTATGTAATATAATCTTTGGGTTATGTATATTTGACAGTCTTTCCAAGTTAAATTTTAAAACTTTAACTGAGAGATGACTCTGGGACATTTCAAGGGCTCTGGAATGACTCAAGTATTTATTCTCTCTTCTTAACCCTACCAGACCTGAGACCCTGAACCTAACTGTCCCTTAAACCACACACAGTCAATTCAAACACATGGAGGCAGACATTTACAATGGCTAACCATGAGGTTTGACCATGATTGGTTGGTTATTTTTAGTTTGTGACACTTTTTTTTTCCACGTACTTGGCAAAGTACCTAAGGCAAAGAGGTATAGTGGCGGATTCGGAAATTACTGAAAAATTGGTACAGCGGTCTGGTAGGATTAAAAAATATTTTTGAACTAAATTAGGCTAATTTAATTTACTTAAAATTAGCGGGAAGCTTTGTCAAATAAAAATTAATCACTATGTTCTATTTATATACATATACTTTGTTAAAATGAATGCTATAGGAATTTCAATCTGCTTCACAAAGGAACTTGCAAAGATTCTGAGCCAAGTTCAAACAGGAAGCTCTCAGGGGTAGTAGGTGTCTAGGTAGGGGCACCAGGCATGCCGTAGGAATGGTTCTCTGTGGGGCACCTGCCAGTGATACTTGGGGTATTTGTGTTTCACATATTGGGAGCTTATGAATTATTTTCAACTAGGGGCCCGGTGCATGAAATTCGTGCACTGGTGGAGGGGGTTCCTCAGCCCAGCTTGCCCCCTCTCACACACATATTGGGAGCCCTCAGGGGTTGTCCTACTGATGCCTTAGGCCCACTCCCTGATTCCCTGGGAGAGCAGGCTTAAGCCACAGTCTGGCCTCCCTTTGTGGGAGGCAACCAGGCTAATTAGGGAAAGGCACCAGCCCCATCATTCGCTGCTGCAGCCACTCACTGCCAGTCACCACAGCTACCAAGGTGTTTTCATCAACATAGACTCCAGTCCCTTCACCACGAAAAATGAAAACTTTCTTTAGGTATTTTCAAGATGTGTCTTTCATAGGATATGACATTTCTTTCATTCTTTTTTTTTATCCTCACCTGAGGATATGTTTCCATTGATTTTTAGAGAATGTGGAAGAGAAGGGAAAATCAGAGAGAAACATCAAAGTGAGAGGAACACTTTGATTGGTTGCCTCCTGCATATGCCCTGACCTGGGCCCCGGCCAGGGAGAAGCCTGCAACCTAGGTACATGCCCTTGGTCAGAATTGAACCCAGACCCTGAAGTTGACAGGCTGAGGCATTATGCACTGAGCCAAACCGGCTAGGGCAGGATATGACATTTCTTAGCCCTCCAGTAGTGGACCTTCATTTTTTTTTTCCAGGAGTGTGGTGGGAAAACCCTAGATCGCCTTTAGGGATTCTTATTACCCAAGTTACTAAGAATATTACCAGTGGCATACAGGGAGCTTAGCCAATGAGCGGTAAGAAAAGGTGTTTCCTCTATAGTTCATTCTGATCACCAGCTCCACCTCTGTCCCTCCAATCCCAGCTCCACACCTGCCCAAGCCTGTGACCTCTGGCCGAGGCTGTAGGCCTGGGCAGAAGATCCCCAAACCCCTCTAATTGCTGGCTTCACAGAGCCCAGGCTGCTGCGATCACCAGCTCTGATCCTGCCCCCTGCCATTGCTGGCTCTGCCCTTGCCCCACTGGCAGCCTCTGGCCAAGGCTGCAAGCCTGGACAGGGGACCCCCAGACCCCTGCTTTGCCATCTCTACCAGTGCCCAGACCCCTGTGATCGCAGGCTCTGCCCCTGCCCCTCCAATCGCTGGATGTGCAGAGCCCAGGACCCTATGATCTCTGGTCTTGCCCCTGTCCAGGCCTGAAGCCTTAGGCCTGGTAGGGCACCCTCATACCCCTCTGGTCTCCGGCTCCACCCTTGCCCATGCCTGAGGCCTCTGGCCTGGGAAGGCGACCCCCAGCCCCCTCTAATTGCCTGTTCTGCCCCTCAGGCCCCCTGACTCCCCAGCCACCTGCCTGGCTAACAGGCCTGACCACTTCAGTGGCAGGGCTGAGCCAGACTGGGTGCCACCATCTTGTGGCTATAGTGATGGCCATCTTTGTGACAGAGTGACACCTAATTTGCATATTACTCTTTTATTAGATAGAACTAGGGGCCTGGTTACAAAAATTTGTGCACTCGGGAAGTCCCTCAGCCCGACCTGAGCCCTCTGGCAGTCTGGAACTCCTCTGGGGATGTCCACCTGCTGGCATACTTGGTCAGCCTGGGTGAGGGGCTGATGGCTTTTTGCAGGCTGGCCAAGCCCCCCAGTGTGGACCCTTACCCCATTGGGATGTGGCCAGCCTGGGTGTGGGTCAGAGGGCCATTTTCAGACTTTCAGGCTGCCCACAGTCCCCTCAGGTTTTGGGTCCCTACTGGGGTACCTGGCCAGCCTGGGTGAGGGGCTGATGGCTGTTTTCAGGCTGGCCAAGCCCCCCAGTGGGATCCCTCACCCCATTGGGGTGTGGCCAGCCTGGGTGATGGGTTGAGGGGTGCTTTCTGGCTTTCAGGCTGCCCACAGCTCCCATTGACCCAAGGCTGGCTGGAAGCAGGTTTCTGGGGTTTATTTATTTTCTATAATTGATACACTGTTCCTTTAAGCCGAGGCCTAGGCATGTAACGAAGTAGTCAGGCCGGCCTGCTGTTTGTTTCACCTCCGAGGCTTCTATAACTGAGACATTGTTGCAAATATGTTGTTGCCTGGAGCTGGGAGAAACCCAGGTGGCTGGCAAACAGTTTCACTCCTGCTGCAATGGATGCTGCCTGTTTACTCAGCTCTGTGAGTGCTGGCCTCCATGTTGGCTGGGTTAATTTGATAGTGTCACTCTGATTGACTGGTGGGCATGGCTTAGGCATCCCGAAGGGATGGTCAATTTTAATATTACTCTTTTATTAGATTAGATGTGGCTATGGGTGCCTTCATCTTGTGGCTATGGGCACCGCCATCTTGTATCCATGGGCGCCTCCATCTTGTGGCCATGGGGGTGGCCATCTTTGTCATGGAATGACACCTAATTTGCATATTACTCTTTTATTAGATAGGATGCTCAATACACTGCTTGCAATAAGCCATATGCCCTGTTTTAAAATCTTACTTTATATGCTGAAATTATATATTAAATCTAAAAGTATACAAATTTTATATTATTCTCTATGTCATTTTACAGAAATTATTATTTATCAAAAAATTTTTGTCTTGGAATGTTATCTTATAGAAAAGCGAAGTTTTTATCAAATCTGTAATGATGCCACTTTAATTTTTGTCATTCGTGGACAGCCATGGCTTTACTCTGATGTATTTGCAGGTTTCTTAAGTCTTTAGAAAAATCCATGAAGAGGACTCTGAGGTACTCTAAATTTCAGGCTTCTAAGGAGGTCACATCTGTGAACTGGATGAAGATTTGTAGAACTTCGAAGAATAACTGAATCCAAAAACTACTGGCAAATAATCAGGATAAACAGAAATAACTGTGGGACTGAATGAATTGAGAATAATTATTCTTATGATTCTAATGACTTTAAAATGTTGTTGATTTTTAAATCTTTTGTTTCACAAATATAAGGAAAACTAAAAAGCAGACATTCTGCATGTAAGGACTAACAAATTAGTAACATTCATTTCACAGGTGACAAAGATTCACAGACTACAACAACCTGGAGGCTGTGTCCATCAGGAAATACAGTAATGAAAGACTCCCTCCAACAGTGCTAAAGGGACCTCACCTCACCAGGTACCTGACCATGAATGGACATCTGCCCATCTCTGACACTCACCTTCATCTCAAGGATGAGAAACCGCTGACTATGGAGGAGGCGCCAGCCAGCCCAAGACATCAACAGGCCTGTACGTTCACAAATTGATGCTGCTCCAACCTTGTTCTTGTTACCTTATCCTTACTGATTGAACGTATATAAAGTGATTTTTTTACTGCCATTATCCTCCTTATAATTTCCTACTGGAAATAATATCTGTCTTCTTAGACCCCTTCCCCTATTAGATGTGAAAAAATTAACTTGGGTACCTGCTAATGTTTCCCACCTGCTTGGCAGTGATATTCTGATTATCAGCTATGATAATGAAGTTAATGTTTTATTGGCCACACACTGGTGGTCCTCTACTATCAATATAAGTTTTGGTGCATTTTTTAGGCTATCTAATCTAATAAAAG
Organism: Murina feae; assembly: GCA_004026665.1. Classification (NCBI taxonomy): domain Eukaryota; kingdom Metazoa; phylum Chordata; class Mammalia; order Chiroptera; family Vespertilionidae; genus Murina; species Murina feae. The sequence continues at coordinate 18,307 of PVJC01027992.1, forward strand.
AGTAATATGCAAATTGGTGTCACTCTGCTACACCTAAGCCATGCCCACCAGCCAGCCATGCTCACCAGCCAATCAGAGTGACTATATGCAAATTAACCCAGCCAAGATGGTAGCCGGCAGCCATGGAGCTAGAACAAGCTGGAGGCTTGCCCTGGTGATGGAGGAAGCTAAGGTTCCCACCTGCCTTGGCAGGCTGTGGCCTCCACTCAAGGCAACAAAGTTTTAATTATAGAAGATGAATAAATCCCAGATACCTGCTTCCAGCCAGCCTCACTGCAAACAGACATCAGCCACTCAGCCAGACTGGCCAGGCATCCCAGCAGGGACTCCCTCCCGGAAGGGGATGTGGCCAGCCTGAAAACAGCCATTAGCCCCTCACCCAGGCTGGCCAGGCACCCCACCCTGATCTGGGACACCCTTCAGGGAAAACCAGCCGGCCCCCACCCATGCACCAGGCCTCTATCTTATATAATAAAAGGGTAGTATGCAAATTAACCCTAATAGCAGAACCACTGGGAATATCTGTTCACTATGACATACACTGACGACCAGGAGGCAGACGCTCAATGCAGGAGCTGCCCCTGGTGGTCAATGTGCTCCCACAGGGGGAGCTCTGCTCAGCCACAAGCCAGGCTGATGGCTGCCAGTATAGCGGTGGTGGTGGGAGCTTCTCCTGTCTCCTCAGCAGCGCTAAGGATGTCTGGCTGCAGCTTAGGCCTGCTCCCCGCTGGCAAGTAGACATCCCCGAGAGCTCCCGGGCTGCCAGAGGGATGTCTGACTGCCAGCTTAGGCCTGGTCGCCTGGGGAGCAGGCCTAAGCCAGCAGGTGGACATTCTCCAAGGCATCCCAGACTGTGAGAGGGCACAGGCAGGTCTGAGGCCCCTGCCCCACCGAGTGCACAAATTTTTGTGCACCAGGCCTCTAGTATCTATTATAAAGGACCTACGTTGGTCAAATTTCTCCAAGAACACCCCCTAATAATTCCCCCTGATAACTATATATAGAAATATATATAGATATAATCTAGATGAGTATTTTAGATGAATATTGTCTAAATATAGGAATAGAGGAAACTAGCTGCCCAGAAGGAAAATTGGAACTTCTGGTTAATGGCAGACACTTCTTCCCCTCAGATCCTTCCTTGTCTAATATTAGACATTTTCTGTTCCTAATCCGTGTTATTGGTTTAGTAGTATTACTTTTGCTCTTGATATGTAAATGTGATACTAGATGCAGAAAAACAACTCTTGACAAACAGCAGAAAGGTTCCAGTCACTGTGGCTCAAAAATTAGAAATGATCCAGAATACTTTTCAACAAAGACACAGAGGGTCTGACTGCCTCCCATTTACCTGTCCTTTTTTAAGTAATATTCGACCTTAAACACCATCTAAGGTTATGGTCTTGCCCATCCCCTGTGGTCCACCTGTTCAGCAAGATAAATGCTAACAGTGAGACATCCTGGGAATGAGCCTTCCTAGCACCGTGGGACTCCATTGTCCAAACAGAAGATGGATCATCAGTGTAGCCCTTGGATGGACTTATGACCAAAAGGGGGATGTGTGGCCGAAAGGGGCCATGTGCTGACCTGACAGCTTAGGGGAAGCCTGCATGGCGGTCGTGCAAACTCAGACCTACAGTCACCACAAAGGATGGTCTGAAATTAAACTGTAACTAAAAGCAGTGATGGTTGGAAGGTATAGCCTAGGTGAGTATCTTCACTGACAAGGATCTTTACCTTAACTGAGCCTGTCTGTCTTTTTGCATCTATGATAACATACCCTTGAAATGTCTGGGTAACTTGTAACTTCCCTTTTTCAGGACCCCCTGGGGCACAGCCTAATGTGCTGGGGGTCAGGACAGATGTCACAAAGTCCTTCATTGATATCATGTTAATTGTCCCTGCACCCACCTAAGCATGTGCCTATCATTTTACTTTTTACCCAATCCCAGGGGTGTCCCCACTTTGCTTGATTCCACCTCTAATCACCACCAATGGATTTCATGAAACTCACCTACATCCCTCTTTTGATTGCAACGTATAAATATAGATGTAATTGCCATTCTCTGGGGCATTACCCCAATTCCCGGCAATTGTCAACAATTTGGCTCAAATAAACCCACAAACTTCTTTACAGTCTTGAATGCGTTTATGTGAACAGTTGCTGGTGAAGCCTTGTAGTCTAGGTTTTCCATGTGCTGCAAGCTGGCTCTGTGTCTACGGGGTCATCGCCTTGTTGCTGCAGGCCCTCCCTCGGGGCTCAGTCTCCCCCCCCCCCCACCCCTGCGCTGAGTCTGAAACCGTCCTGTGGTTCCTGCCTGGGTGGCTCCTGTGATTAGGCTGCTCAGGCTGCCATGTCTGCCCCATTTCCCACGGTCCCTGCCCTGTCAGGCCTTCAAACCACGCTCACTCCTCTCAATGTGACAAACAGTCATCACAGACACCACACAGTGACCCTCGTGAGCAACGCTTGCCCAGTCCCAGGGCGAAGGGGTGGGCAGAGTCCTTGTGAGCAAGGACCTCACATCAAAAGACACCCTTCACCGTAACTTCAATGCTACTGCTTCCCTGTGGGTTCAGCAGGGCACTGTTGAGGAGTTAGGAGCGAGGCAATCAGGGACAGGACCTTGTAGGGAGGGGAGATGTATAGGGCGGTACAGCTGAACCCTGAGGGCATGAGCTGGACCAGTTCGTCAGCCACACCCTGTCCTGTGTAAACTCACAAGAACAAAGGGCCCTGATTACGGTTGGATGCCCAAGGGGAAAAGAGCAGGAACCTGGAGTTTAAAATGTATGGATGTTGCCAGGGCCGAAGTTTTCAGACCAACCGATGGAAAGTTATGAAGGCGCATGAACCCCTAGACAAGGAGTTTCCAGCACCGCTGGGGGCCTCCCCTCAGCAGGGAGCTTCTCTGTAGTAAAACTTTCCTTTTCTCATTGTTGCCTGGGAGCTCATTCTTCAACTTCACGAGACCAACTTAGACGGGACAGAAGTTGGCACTGTGTCACAGTGGTTCTTGGGAGCATGGGTCTTTATGGAGGGCACCTGAAAGCCACTTGCCCCTGCTTCCCAGGGCGTGTTGCCTACTTTCCTGTGGCCTAAATACCCCTGTGTGCTCACTGTGTCTCTGAATCTGGGGTGCGAGCCCACTCACCTCCTGCCCCTGGTGAGCCCCATCCTTGCTGCTCAGTATCATCATTTAAATGCCCTGCTCTTGGCCCCCAGGACATCGCTGGAGGGCCAGGTGGAGGGCAGCATGTCCTACTCAGCAGCGTCAGGGGAGAGCTATCTTTAACGCTCTTTTTCAATTGCTTGATGCAGTTCTGTGAGCATTGGAATTTACTCTCAAAGGAACCCGTCTCTTTTAATAGATCCCAGGCCTTTCTCAGATCCAGAAAATGCACTCACCTCATTTCAGCAAAGAGCTGATACTCCATCCTGCAAAGGAAGGGACAGGAAACAGATGATTTAAAACAATGCCCCTCCCAGTGACTGACACTGGGGCCTGTGACACTGGGGCTGGGCCGGATGGTGGTTAAGTGCAGGCAGGCACGTCAGGTGAGTGCGCGTGTCTACCGTGTGCATGAGTGTCAGGGCCCAGCATGGCCACCTCCAGGAGGAAGGCTATGTGACAGGTGTCTGCTCCTCTCAGTACATTCCCCATCCCAGCATTTTATGATGTTGGGGCATTTTAGTCTGAACCCAAATCTTCTGGGCAATTATTTCTTTTTAGGTCGATGAGTGAAAAATCTGTGTTAAGATGGAGGGGGAATGGCCAGCTTCTAAGATGTTGGCAGACGGTTTCTCTCCCTTCCCCAGAGGGACAGGCTGTGTCCTCTGCCTGCTGTCTGTGCAACTGTGAGCCCCCCCTGCTCCGGCACAGCCAAGCTATTACTACCCGATGTGGCGGTGCTACAGGTGGTGCTGGATGCTGTGCTGGGTGCTCCGAGGGCTGCTGTGGTGCTGGGCTGAGTGCTGAGAGGGCTGCTGTGGTGCTGCACTGGGTGCTCCGAGGGCTACTATGGTGCTGTGCTGGGTGCTCTGAGGGCTGCTGTGGTGCTGCTGTTGTACCCAGAAGTCGTGGCCCCCAAAGACTACGAGTGAGCCCCAAAACCGCTGCAAGAACATGAGAGCTTTATTATACAAGTTAACTTGGACTCCCCACTTGCCCGCCGCACAATGGCCCGATGGGGGAGGAAGTGCTGGTCTTAGGCAAAAACAAAGGATTTATAGGGCCGGAAGTAGTGGGTGGGGTAACGCGTGTGGCCCCTGTTGATTGGTCAAGGGAAGGTCCTTGGCCGGGCATTTCCTCTGCATCCCTATTGGCAGATCTTCACTCTCGCACCGCCCTTCCGCCCTTACATTCTCCCCTTGGTTTTATGTACATGAGTCAAAGCATTGACTCTTCTGGGTACTCCTTTCCCTCAAGGTCCTGAGGGGGGAGAATTTTGTTCATTCACCTTTCCCCCAAAATTCAAAACATGTTCCTTGCTGCATGGGGCAGAGCTTCCTTTTCTGTGCCCCGCATACGAGGAAGATGGCCTGAGGTGCCCTCCGTAGTAGGGC
>PVJC01027993.1:0-22935 GCA_004026665.1 Murina feae
GGGGGAAGGGCAGGGGAAAAAAAGAGATATTTGTACTAATCTTTGTAATACTTTATGTAATTAAAAAAATAATAAAGCCAAATTCAAGAACAAAATAAATAAATGAATAAAAATATATATTTTTTATTGATTTCAGAGAGGAAAGGAGAAAGAGATAGAAACATCAATAATGAGAGAGGCTCAAGCCCACAACCCAGGCATATGTCCAGACCAGGAATTGAATATTGATCTTCTGGTTCATTGATACTCAACCACTGAGCCATACCAGCTGGGCAAGTTCTTCAATTCTTAAATAAAATGGTAAGACTGGCTTTTGGGGGCCTTTCTACCCCTGCATTCTATAAATTAGTAGCTCTTATTGTTCTTGCTCTCCGTCAACTAAAATAGCTCTGCTCCCTTCTTAAGTAGTCACCCAACTCAGTGGTGAGATCAGTGCTCTGTATATAGTTAATGCTCAATTGATAGATCAACATTTTTTTTCTACTTTCTATGTCTTGTAAACAAAGGTTATCAAAATGCTTAGAAGTAACTTTAAGGATTAAATTGTGTAGTGGTAGACTTGGATACTACAAAGCTTAAAATTTTTAGCTCTATTGACATAAACAAAATGACTTTAATATTTCTGGAAGCATTGTTAACTAAAGGAAAATCTGAAAATTTGATTTTCGCTTTTTAAATGCTATCTGGACATGCCCTGCTTCCTCCTCTTGCCCACATAATTAACTGCCTGTCTCTGTGATTGTAGAAAAGCACCAAGGATTTGCTGTTGTTGATTGGAGTTGGCAGAGTTAAGTTTCACTGTTCATTCTTTGACTAGCGTTACTGTTGTCATTGGTTACAAAAGGTGCCACTCACCGTTTGGATGGGTATAGATCCCTGGGGCTGCCATAACAAATTACCAGAAAGGTAGTGACTAGAACAGTAGAAATTTATTCTCACAGCTCTGGAGGCTAGAAATCTGAAATCGAAGTATTGGCAGGGCCATGCTCTCTGAATATTCTAGGAAAAATTCCTTCCTGGCTGCTGGTGGCTCCTGGCCATCCTTGGCACTCTTTGGCTGCATCACTCCAGTCTCTGCCTCGGCCTTCACGTGGCCTTCTTCCCTGTGTGGGTCTGTCTTCCCTCTTAAAAAAATTGAGAGAGACACATTGATATGAGAGTGCAGCATCAATCGAATGCCTCCCATATGCCCCCTACCTGGAGCAAGCCGGGAACCCAGGCGGTGTGCTCTGACGGAATAGGCCCGGCAGTGTTTCATGCACCGGATCACACCCGACCAACTGAACCTCGGCAGCCGGGGCTTTGCCTTCTCTTCTTATAAGGACGCCCGCCACTCACTAGTCCAGTAGGACCTCATATTAACTAACGACATCTGCAAAGACCCTGATTCTAAAAGGTCACATTCTGAGGTCCATGTGAAATGCGGCTTGTGGTGACAGTTGCCAAGAGGTAGGAGATTCTGGCCACAAGTTCCCCCCATGTAGTCAGAACGGGGGACACAGGTGCAGCAGGGCCCGCGCCTTCCCACCCGGCATTTCCAGTCCCTGTTTCCATCCCGGGGACCAGGGCTGTGCACCAGCCCCAGCGAGTTAGTGTGTGTGCTTTGTTCAATACACACATGCACTCCGGGCAGTTAGGGGGGGGAAATGCGTCTTTTCTCCTGGGCTTGATTAGTGTATTTAAGTGCCAACTACAAGAAGAGCTGAGCTGCAGACACGAGCGCAGGATGCGGCGGCAGCCACGGAGGTGGGCGGTGGGCGGGGAACCTGCGCTTCTGCGGAGCTGCTGCTGGTGCTCGCTCGCGGGACCGCGTGTCCGTCCTGTGCTTCTAGTTCCATAGTCAGAGCTATAGGAACAAAGGTGTCATTATTTTAAAGTGTTCACTATGAGCTGCTTATAAAACCAATTCTTACTCAGGTACCCCCCATCTTTCCCTGACTGTTCGGTATCTTCATTGGAGGTCAGGAAACTACAGATGTTGGGCCGGCGCCATCTGCAGCCTGTTTTGTGTGGCCTGTGAGCTAAATGGTTTTTATATTTTTAAAAGTTTGTGTGTGGCTGTGACCCGTGCCCCTTCCCTGGTGGTGCGCGGCTGGATAGCGGCAGAAGCCACCATTGTTCTGCCCAGGGAGGTCAGGCTGGCGGCACCGGCGCCGCCTAGTGGCTGCCGCTGGAGGCACTCCCTCCGCCGCCCCCTCCTCTTGGCGGTGGGGGAGCGGGCGGAAGAGCGGGAGCTGGGAGCCCCTCTCCCCCTTCCCTCTCCTCCCCGCAGCTGCGTCAACGGCCGATCCGGGTCCCGCGCAGCGGCTGCGTCAACAGCCGATCCTGCTCGGCCCCTGCTCGGCCGCTGCGTCAACGGCCGATCCGGGTTCCGGCGCCCAGCCGCGTCAACAGCCGATCCTGCTCGGCCACTGCGTCAACGGCCGATCCGGGTTCCGGTGCGCAGCCGCGTCAACAGCCGATCTCACTCGGCAGCTGCGTCAACAGCTGATCTGGGCTCCGGTGCTGCAGCTGCGTCAGATCCCGGCTCCGGAGCGGCAGCTGCATCAGCGGCGGTCCCTGCTCGGCCGCTGCGTCAATAGCTGATCGGGGCCCCAGCGCGGCAGCTCCGTCAGCGGCGGACTCTGTTCTGCAGGTGCGTCAACCCGGGATCCCGGCTCGGATCCCGGCTCGGCAGGTGCGTCAGCGGCGGATCCCGGCTCCCGCACCAGGGGCTGCGTTGTGCTGGGCCTGAGGCGTCTGCCCAGCCCTTTCTCGCTTCCCTCGCCTCTCCCACTGCTTGCCCGCAGCGTCTTCCGCGAGTGCCCCTGACAGGAGGGAAGATGGCTGAAAGGAGCTGGCTGGACGATCTGGCCGACTGGCTGGACCTGTGGTCTATCCGGCTGGGAAAAAGGCTCGCTCGTGCGCTCACCGAGCGGGGCTTCGACGTGAGTCCGCCGGCGTTGCTGCGGTACCGGGGCTGGTTGACCCTGCTGGGCTGGCACTTTCTCGTGCTGATGGTGGTCTTCCTGATGGGCTATGGCTGGGTCGCGATGTGCTCCTGGGCCGCGTCATTTGCCAACGAGCCGCAGGACCGCAAGAAGCGCAGGGGCCAGTCCCGCCGGCGGGAGGAGGCGGCAGGCGGAGGCGGTGGCGCTGGCGCTGGCGGTGGCGCAGGCGCTCGCGCAGGCGGTCGCGCAGGCGCAGGCGCTCGCGCTCGCGCAGGCGCTGGCGCAGGCGCAGGCGCAGGCGCTAGCGCAGGCGCTGGCGCTGGCGCAGGCGCTGGAGCCGGCGCCCGCAGGAGGCGGAGAAACCAGATGAGCAAGCGAGAGGTGGCAGCCGCGCGGGCCTCCACCTCCGGCTCCGCCTCCGCCTCCCACAACCTGCCTGTGCTGAAGGGCCCCCGGGGCGAAGAGCAGAAGAGGGGCCGCAAGAAGCTGCCGGAGAGGTCCCGGCCCCTGCTGCGAGAGAAACATCCGTTTACCAGGCACCCAGCAACCAGCCGCCGTCCATACTCGCCCCGGCCCGGAGTCAAACCTGCAGCCCACTGCTGTGCTCCGACTTGGCCCCGAATGAACAACTTCCCGATGCACAGGGTGGCCCTCAGCCAGCAGGATCAGTACGACGAGCTGGAAACCTTTTTCATCTGGATTAGGCCAAACGGGCGGGCTGCTGAAGTGTCTGAGATGCAAGTTGCTCGAAGTGTCACCACAAAGCAGGCATTAGAGATGAAGAAGAATGAAGATTCAAAGAAAGACAACTAGAAGAAATCAAAGTCAGATGCTAAAGCGATGCAGAACAGTTTATGCCATGATGGGAACCTGGGAAACTAAAAGTAGGTAAACCTGGTGAGGCTAGACTGGTTCTGGTTCATCGGATTCAGCTATCCCTGGGATAGGAAATACCATCGCAGTTACCGCCAAGCAATTTACCACTGCATCATTTCATGTTGCTTCCAAGAAGAATAAAGGAAGCTCTTCTAAATGTTTGAGTCAGCAACTTTAAGTCTGGAAAAGAAGATCCTAAACTTCACGTTTCTTCAGGATTGAATAAACAGTGTAAATGGAGGAGACTGCAATGAAAAGTCTATAAAATTCACCTCTCAGATAAGTGCAAGTGAAGAGAAGTGGAACTGTGTTTCATCTACTTCTGCAGACAAGAGAAAAGCAGCCATCTGCTTGGGGTCAAGCCACGAGAGGCTAATGCGAATGGAAAACTTTGGAAGGAGTTGGAGTGACCAGTATTTCCTGGCATTGCTGCTTGGTCTAGTGTGGATAGGGGAATGACTCCCTCCCTTTGCATCTCTCACACACTTTGCTGTTTCTGTGTCTACTGCTGAGCCAGTTTCTCAGTCTATTACTACTAACTGCTGCTGATCAGAGAGGTTCAGATGATGATAAAGAAAAGGGAGAGGGTGTTCTTTCAACCGGGAATCTAAAAAGAAAAAGCAGCAAGGGGACGATAACTCTCCTGTATAGGACCCAGGAGAATTAGAAAAAGTGATTAGGGAAGAGCTCCCAGTGAATACATCTAAAGTCCGTCCCAAATAGGAGAAAGCTTTTTCTTAGAAAACCATAAGCACTAGAGATCCAGTAGAAGCACTCGTCAAAAATAACCATCCTATCAGGACTCGTCCATCTGCTGTTTCTACCGAGTCATCTGTTACTTTACAAAAAAGAGATTCTGACAAGAGCTCTTCCCAAGTGGCACCGATGCTGTAAGAGTCAGATAAATCCAAGTCAGATACTAAGTAAAAGAGTGTGCCTCCTTCACAAGCCAAGTGTGAAACCAGCTGGGAATCTCCCAAAGAAGAAAAAGGCAGGCGGGAAACATGAACTTTCTCTTTCTGAATAGGACATGTGTTTGCAGACATTGTCTTGAAGATTATGCTTTGTATGTAATAATTTGTGACCATGTATAGAGTTACATAAATTTAAACCAGTTTTTAAGACAAAACCATCATAAAAATGGAATCAAAGGACAGTTAATTTTGAAATTAAGAGGGCAGCAGAACATACTACAGACAGTCTTCAGGTTATGTCATTTCGTGGTTATGTCGCCATCCCCCATTTATTTATTAAAAACAAAGTTCTGTCATTTTGATGTATGTACATATGTGCTTTATGTTTTTTTAATTATTTATTTGCCACAAGTAAAGGTCAGGAATTATCTTTAAAATTTTTTTACTGTTTCACTTCATTACTGCTGTGTATATGCTCCGTGTGAGTGACGTAGGTGCTTATGTAGGTGGGTTCTGACTTATGGCGAAACATCACGTTACATTGCTCCGTAGGAACGGGTCTCCGTGTAACCCAAGGACCTACTGTGCATTGCTGGAAGACACCTGGGAAAGACTTTCCAGTTTAATGAGAACGTTCTTAATTCAAGAATGTGATCCTGGTTTACAATTGTGCCCTGTCTATAACAGATTGTGCCCTATCTCATCTGCAACTGAGGAATAGAGGATTCTGATTAGAGTGGGTTGCCTACAGATTCATAGGCAACTTCTTGGACTTTATGCATGGAACTTATATCACTTGAATCTGTTTTATGCTTAAAGTGCTTTGATCAAATGCATAATCCGCCATAGCTTTACATAATTGTTGGTAGCAATGTGTATTAAAAAATCCCAAGTGTGAAAAAATAAAATAAAAATAAAATAAAAGGTTGTGTGTGTGTATGTGGGGGGCGGGGTGGGGGTGCGCGGGAGGAAGGCGGGATATGTAGCAGAGGCTGTATGTGGCCTGCAAAGCTTAAAATATTTAGACTCTAACTCTTTTCAGAAAATTGGTTAACGTTTAGTCTAGGGCAGTGATTTTCAACTGGTGTGCTGCAAGAATTTTTAAAACGTGCAATACCTGACTAGTCAGGGGTGCTGACCCAATTTCCCTTAGATTGTCTAAGAATGACAACAGCCAATACAATAGCCATCCTGCGTGAATGAATAAAAGAATTTTTTTCAGATCAAAAAAAATTTTTTTTGGTGTGCAGTTTAAAAACTGAGACTTGCCCTAATTGGTTTGGCTCAGTGGATAGAGCATCGGCCTGTGGACTGAAAGATTCCAGGTTCGATTCTGGTCAAGGGCAGGTACCTTGGTTGCAGGCATATCCCCAGTAGGGGGTGTGCAGGAGGCAGCTGATCAATGTTTCTAACTCTCTATCCCTCTCCCTTCCTCTCTGTAAAATATCAACAAAATACATATTTTTTAAAAGTGAGGCTCTTTTTTTTAAAAAAAAAATATGTTTTTATTTCAGAGGAAGGGAGAGGGAGAGAGAGTTAGAAATGTCAAGGATGAGAGAAAATCATTGGCTGCCTCCTGCACGCCCCCTACTGGGGATTTAGCCCGCAACCTGGGCATGTGCCCTTGACCAGAATTGAACCCAATCTGCAGGCTGACACACTATCCACTGAACCAAACCGGCCAGGGCAGAAAATGAGGCCCTTTTGAGCCATTGAAAAGTGACCCTCTTGTGAAGTTAAACCAGTTAACAGCCGAGGAATAGGATACCTACAGGACTATGACAGGTTGGGTGCTTCAGAAGAAATGAATTCCTGTTACCGTTCTAACAAATCACCACAAATTGGGTGGTTTACACAGTACAAGTGTAAATCCGATCTAGACATCAGAAATCCAAAATGGGTTTCACCAAGGTCGAGCCAGGGTGCCAGCAGTGCTGTGCTTCTGGGGGCTCTCGGGGAGAATCTGTTCCTTTGCCTTTTCCAGCTTCTAGAGATTGACCCCATTCCTTAGCTCTTGGCCCTTTCATCTTCAGACCAGCAATGCCCAGGCAAGTCTCTCACAGAGTCTCACGCTTTAAGATCAGCTGATAACCTTAATTCCCTCTGTCACCTTAATTCCTTGTCATATAATAAGCTTATTCTCAGGTTTCAAGGATAGAATGTGGACAACGTGTTGAGGGGCATTATTTTGCCCACCACAGAACCCTTAAATGTTTGACCATAAAAAAAAAAAATCTTTAGGATCAATCTTTATGACTAAGTATGAAATAAGGATGTCATTTCATGCTGTCAATTCAATATTTTTTAAAGTTGCTGGAAATAAAAATAGTGCCTTATTCATCTTTGTTTCTAAGCACAAAGGCAACCTAAATCTTATTAAAGAATCGTAATTCATGTTTTTAATTTTTATGAAAGGGCCCAAAATAAACTCTTTTTAAAAAAATATATTTTTATTGAGTTCAGAGAGGAAGGGAGAGTGAGAGATAGAAACATCAATGATGAGAGAAAATCACTGATCTGCTACCTCCTACACACCCCCTCCTGGGAATGAGCCCACCCCCTGGGCATGTACCCTGACCAGGAATTGAACTGTGACCTCCTGGTTCATAGGTCGATGCTCAACCACTGAGCCACACTGGCTGGGCAGCAATCCTGCCCCCCCTTTTTTATTTTTTTAAATCTCTCTACTTGCCTTTTCTTAGTATTACTTGTCTTTGTTCTGCAGGCTCCTATAATAGAAGGGACTTTTGTTATTCTTTAAGGGGCATTCTTACAGCCATTGATGATAGCCATTTCTCAATACTTTTCTTTCCACTTAAGGAATTGAAATACAGCATGATAAGGATAATGCCAAAGCAAGAGTCACTGGTTCATCAGCTAGGAAACAAAACACACACTCGATTGCTTGACACTTTATTAAACACAAAGCAAGATTAAGTGTCTTTGCCTTCATGGTACAGAGCTGAAGCAGGAGCCCAGGGAGGAGATAACTGCACTGCTCTCCCTGGGGAAGACGCGCACTCCCTGTGGTCATATTGTGGGAAGGGTGAGCGTGTCGGTTGCCATACCCCTAGCAGGGGCCCCACTTCCGGGCATGGTAGAGCATTTGCTTGTCTTCCTGCTCTTCCTGTTACTGAGCGGCTCTTTTGACCTCTGATGTGGTCTTGGCTGTTCCCTGATCTGTTAACTCTCCCAAATCTTGTTGCTGATCATACTAGTCTCCCACCATCATAGACACCACACTTGAATAGCCAGCTCTAAAGGTTTTGGCTTGGGGTGCATTCCGAGTGAGAATGAAGGGTTTCGTTTGGAGGCCTGGCCTGATAAGATGAGCAAGAAGTCGATGCCTCTTTTGGAGAGTCTTTTTCTCTCAGGATCTTTATCTCCTGGTCATACCAGTCCACCTTCGAGGTGAAGGAGGTACAACTCGTGAGCACGCCATTATCTGCTTCACCACTTTCCACAGCGAATTTCAGTGCAGACAATCCACACCCCACCTCCTCCTTTGCTTGTGCCTCTATTTTAGCCCATCCTTGAGGGCCCATGAGATTAGGGTGAGCCATTGAGGAACTAGCAGTATTACTTTCAGTTGAGTTGTTACTGGTTTTGGGCAGCTCAAACTCTGCCACATGATAGGGTTGGCACTGAGGTAAGTAGTTTAAAAAGTGTTCTCGAGCCCACTGCAAGTTATCCAGGCGCTTGCCAGGTTGGCTGGTGCCATGGCTAGCGCTCCCGGAAATGCTGGCACTTCAGGTCGGTGCAAGCAATCTCTTCCAAATCTTCATGTTAGCTGAACGAGTCGAACTGCAGTAACATTTTGGCAGCCTTCTTAAGGAGGTGTAGTCCTTTCAACACCTTCTCTTGGATTACCCAGGAACTGCTGGTTCAGCCGCTACTTCCACTTCGTCTGGAAACTTCTTGCTCATCGCCAACAGCTTGGGGAGAAGCACAGCAGTAACCCATCTTCTTCAGCTGCTGCCATCTTGGCGAAGGGCCCTCAGATCACTTATTCTTGAACAATGGAATATCCCATACTTCTCTCCCTGTCCTCTCTGTTACTCTCCCATGAAATGTATCTCTCAACAGTCAGCAATCCCAGTTTTTTTCGTTCAGTGCTGATCTTGACTTTTAAGGTGGACTCGGTATTTGGTAACTGCACTCATCCTTATTTCAGATCCGAAAATCATGTCAGCACAGACCTTCCTGTTGGGAGAGAGGAAGTGTATGGTGTCTTGGGGACTTTTTACGGTTAGTTTTGGGCTTAACTTGTTGGGAGAGGGGATGCAGGCTCCAAGTTTAGAATTAGACTTCTTTTTAGAAGTAAATGGCAGGCTGTCAGGTATTCTTTTAATCCAATGAGGCTTAAGGAGCTGATGTGTTATAGTCCTTTCAGAATGAATCTGAGTTCTTTGGAAGAACAATTCCTGTCAATTTGACCAAACCAGTGATGAAGATTAAGGAAGACTCTTCCAGACCAGGCAAGTGGAGCCACCCACAGATTCCCTACTATGTCCCTGACTTTGGCCCATTTGCATGTTTATCCCTGTCTTACTTCCTCCTATGGTGGGAGTGGGTTCCTGAATAGAGTGGTTTATAGGAGGGGGTGGACAAGGCACCTCCAGGAAAATAACAGAGTTTGAGATGCTCAGCAAAGCTAGAGGCATTGTCCCCACGAAAGTCTGGCTTTTGGACATAGACATAGACATAGCCTGCGCCCTTCCCGCCTTGACAAGGTTGGAACTTACTTTTGCTCTGCTTAGTCCCTCTTTTTAAAATATGTTTTTATTGGTTTCAGGGAGTAAAAGAGAGGGAGAGAGAGATAGAAACATCAATGATGGGAGAGAATCATTGATCGGCTGCCTCCTGCACACCCCCTACTGGGCTTGTAACCTGGCATGTGCCTTTGACCAGAATTGAACCCGGGACCTTTTAGTCCATAGACTGACGCTCTATCCACTGAACCAAACCAGCTAGGCCATCTTAATTCTTTTTTTAATCCTCACCCAAGGATAAGTTGTGTGGTTTTTTGTTATATATATTTTTATTGATTTCAGAGAGGGAGAGAGTGAGTGAAACATTGTTGATGAGAAAGAATCATTGACCGGCTGCCTCCTGCAGGCCTCACACTGGGGATCGAACCCGCAACCTGGGCATATGTCCTAACCAGTAATCTAACTGTGACTTTCTGGTTCATAGGTCGACACTCAGCCACTGGGCCACATTGGCCCAGCTGTTGTTTTTATTAATTTTAGAGCGAGGAAGGGAGAGAGAAAAACATTGATATGTTGCCTCCTATATTTGCCGAGTGGGGACTTGAACCTGCAGTCTTTTTTTATTTTTATTTTTTCAGATTATTTTTAAAAATATTTTTATTTATTTCAGAGAGGAAGGTAGAGGAAGAGAGAGACAGAAATATCAATGATGAGGGAGAATCATTGATCAGCTGCCTCCTGTTACATCCCTTACTGGGTATTGAGTCCACAACCAGGGCATGTGCCCTTGACCAGAATTGAACCCGAGACCCTTCAGTCCTCAGGCCAACGCTCTATCCACTGAGCCAACCCGGCCAGGGCCTGCAACCTTTATGGTGCCTGGGACAATGCTCCAATCGAGCCACAATGGCCAGGGCTCAGCTGAGTCCCTCTTCACTGTCATCTGCCTCTGCTAAGACCTGACTGGAAGGCCTGACACCTTCCCTTGCTCTGGGAGTCCCTGTGACAGAAGTTACACACACATGCTGTCTACTTGGCTGACGAGAGCAGAAAAGAGCTGGGCGCTGTTAATCAGCGGTGAGCTGTCAGCTCGAATCCTGACATTTGTTTGATTTTTCCCCCCTTCAGTTTGGTCAGGTGATGACTGGCCGAAGAAGTTCTCTGGGAAGACTCTGGAAGAGGATAAAAGAGGAAGAGGGGTCGGAGCCCCCCAAAGCGGAAGCACAGGAGGTGAGAGGAAGGTGCTCTTCTGGAGGGGAGGCCGGCGCTCCCACCCAGGGCGCCTCTGATGTGGGTGGTGGGTGAGTTGAATGAAGAGGCTGTGGGATTCTCCTCCTTGCGGGCTTAGGTATGCTCAGGGATTTGATTGCTGTTGTGCGAGGGAGGGGTCTAAGATGAGAAAGGACAGTTGGGTCCCTTTCAATCAGCCTCCGCCCTCCTCATCTTTCCTGCGCCAGGCTCACTGTCTTCCTAATCCTGCCTGGTTTCAGGGGCCCCTCCTTTCGGAATCATGCAGGGGCTCCTCTCGCCACCCTTTGGGCAGTGGTGTTTCTCCGAGTTCCTTCCTTGCCCGCAGCTCCTCTCTCCACACTGTCCTTGGACAGTTTCAGCCACTTATGTCCCGTGAGGTCATAACCATTCAATGTTCTGGTCTCTCGTCCTAACACTGACCTCTCTCCCAAGTTTCGCGTATTTCTGCCTGCACGTCTCACTATCACCATAAATAAAGCCTTTTCCAAAGCCTCTCCTTTCAGGCTGGTCTTCCCGGGCCTGATCTTGTGAATTTTGCTGTCTACCACATAGTTGCCCAAACCAGGAGCCTCAGTGTCATCTTAGCCCCTCGTGATTTTTATCTGATGCTTTGCCATAGCCGACTAATTTTATCTTTTACATCTTCCTGAATGTCTCCTCTCCTGTTTGTTCCTGCCACATTTTCTTGCTTATCCTCTGTCATCTCTCCTGTGAGTAATGACAGTAGCTGGTCTCTGTGCCCCAGGCCTGTGAACTGTCCTGAGTAGCAGAGGGAGCTGCCTGAGCACAGATCTGATAATGTCACTCAGCGTTCTAAGGGTCCCTCATCTACAGGATTGAGTCTGGGATATGAGGGCTTCCGTGCTTTTATTATATGAAACAAGAGTTTGTAGTTACCTATAAATCTCATGTTTTTACATAAGCAGTTCCTTTGCCTAAGATGCCCTCCCCAACTTATTTGATCTGGTTAACTCCTACTCCCTGTCAGAACTGAGCTCAGTTGCTGCCTTCTCCAGGAAACTTTCCTAGGCCTCCAGTTGTTAGATAGTGTCCCTTCTGGGCTTCTGTAGAGCCCTCTCTCCAAGCATTTACTGCTTTGTTTTGGCATTACTTATTTAACAAACATTTGTTACTTTATGTTCTAACTGCTTTACAAATATTTAATCCTATTGACAATCCTTTGAGATAAATACTATTATTATCCCCAATTCTAGGTGACAAAATGGGCCCAGTGAGGTCAAATAACGTGTCGAACATTACACAGCCTGTAAGTGGTGGATCTGAGATTTGAAGCAAGGCTGTATCGGTGTAGGATGTGTGCCTCTCTCAGTTGTGGGCATCCCTTCCCCATTGCATAGCCAATTCTTCAAGGGCAGAACCGTATCATTTTACCCCCAGTGCTTGGCCCGATCGTTCAATACCCCAATGTTTTGTTGTGTTGGTTTTTCTTTTTCAATATATTTTTAGTGATTTCAGAGAGGAAGGGAGAAAGATATAGAAACATCAGTGATGAGAGAGAATCAATCATCAGCTGCCTCCTGCTCGCCCCCCACTGGAGATCAAGCCTGCAACCCAGGCATGTGCCCTAATCGGAAATCAAACCATGACCTCCTGGTTCATGGGTTGATGCTCAACCACTGAGCCACATGGGCCGTGCTCAGTGCCTGTGTGTTGACCTAGCTACACTACAAGGCGGTCAAAGACAAGAGAGTTTTCTACATCAAACAAATGGAGAGTTTGTCATGAATGTTTTATTTATCTAGTGAGCCTTGTCTGCTTGGAGCATAAAGCAAGGCCCAGCCTCCTCCCTTGTCTTTGAGCACTGAACACAGGAAGAGGGCTGCTCTCCTTGGCCCCAGTGCAGCCAACCTGTGAATATGTAGGGTTAGGCAAGAGGGAGGAGGTTAGCGTCTCTTTGCCTGGAGTAAGGGGAGTGGGCTTGAGCTGGGGTTTGAAGTGTTGACAGTTGTATCGGGCCAGAACAGTGTTATACGTGACTGCAGGGAGGGTGAAGCAAGCCTCCGTGTCTGAGAGCAGGTCGAGTGTGATGCGGTAGTGCCTGCAGGGTGGGCTGGAGTTAGTGCTGCCATTTCCTGTTGCTGGTCCAGCTCGGTGCTATGGCCATGGCCTCTCCTCCTGCAGCCCCAGTGGGGCCCAGGCCTCCCTTGTCGGCACCTCACTCCAGCCTGCTCCCTGCATTTGGGTTCTGGGTGTGTACGCAGAAGACTCCACGCTGCCCTGCTCAGGGAGTTCTCTCTAACCTGGCGATTTCTTCTTCACCCAGGGAGAGCCCACTGCCAAAAAGGCCCGGTCGAACCCGCAGGTGTCCATGGACATCCAGACGGGGAGCAAGCCAGCCAGCCGCATCCAGACAGTCTTGCGCTCAGACGTTGTTTCCATGGCAGCAGGTGAGCAGGCTCGGTGGAAGCTGCTGGCTGCGCAAGCTGAGGAGGAAGCTGCTGGAATTCTGCACCCTGGGCACGATCTCTACCCGAGTCTATGTAAGCATCTTAGGTCCCAGCAGCTGGGAACAAATGAGGCAGCTCTAACAGGCTTAGGACCATGAGAAAGAACAAGCAGTTAAAGGGTATAAAATATTTTAATTGCTGTCTGGTTTAGTTTTATTGTGTGTTTTTAAAAATTATATATATACACACACACATATAAAATAGGAATTCTATAAGAACAGTGCAAGGAACTCCCATATGTCCTTTTTCCATTCATTAATTTGCTTTTTGCCCCTATACTTTATCATTTTATTATATACAAATGTTTGCCCCCTGTACCAGTTGAGAGGAAGTTGAAGACATGTCCTTTGACTTCTAAATAATTTAGTATGTATTTCCTGAGAACAAAAATATTCCCTTACTAATTACAGTACAACTATCAAAATCAGGAAATATAATATCATTATAACCCTATTAACTGATCTTCAGCCCATATTCAAATTTCATCACTTATCCCAATATTTTCCTTGGTAGTAATGTTAGCCTTTTCCTTCACAGCAAGGATTTGCACTCAGTGGTCGAGTCTTGTAGTCTGTGTTTTCATTGTCTCTCAGGATGGTGACGTCTTTGAAGAGGTCAGGCCGTTGTGTAAGGTCCTTTCTCAGTTTGTTGGCTGGTCCTGCCTCAGGGTCAGGTTTAGATGAGCATTTTGGCAGGAATGCCCCAGGAGCATGCTGCTTCCTTGTTAGTGCATCTTATAAGGAAGTGGATGGCGTCAGCTCCAATATTTGTGATATTAGCTTTGATCAGTAGGTGAAGGAGATCTCTACCAGGTTTTTCCAGTGAAAGTTATTACTTTTAAGTTATTATTATAAATTAAAAGCTAAAAAAATTTCCCCTCACTATCTGCAGCCATTTCCCAGAGGTAACTACTATTCACAGTTGTGTGTCAGATTTTCTTAAATGTTCATAATGATCCTTTTTACCCATAATCCTTTTGTTTCAGTCTAGCCTTTTAAAAAAATGTTTACTACAGTCATAATTGCATAGTTTAGAGAAAGTCATTCTGGGAGTTTAACTGAAAGCATGACAGATTTCTGCTCCCCCAGCACCGTCATTTTCCCCAGGGCATTGGCTTACTTCCCACTGACGCCCCTTGCTCCCTCTCCCGCTATTGCTGACTGAAAACATACCTTGCAGTTTCCAAGTAGCCTCCGGGGCAGTGTTTCCCTACTTAGAACCCCGTCCTAGACAGTCCCATCCCCGGGCTTCCCATCTTCTCTGTAAGTTACTCCCATATTTCAGTCCAGGCTGATCACGCCCAAAAGTTCTTGCTCTTCTCTCCAAACTCGTCCTTTCACTCTTCCTGTTGCAGTCAGCGCCACCACCATCCACTCGGCAGTGAGTCAGAAACTTAGGACTCATCCTTGACCCCTCTTCTCCATCACCATGCGTCAGCGTCTTCCCTCACCTCCTGGTCCAGCCGCCCTTCACCTCCTCCACCACCAAGGTCTTCGGAACTTGCCTCCAGGCTGCTCTTGCCCTGGGTCTAATATTGTGAGGTGGTCAGGGGGCCCTTCTAAATAGAAACCCAGTCACATCATTCTGCTTACGGGTCCATCCAGCAGGGCCATCCGACCTGCACCTGGTGCCTCCCCCGCTCACCTCACAGCCCTGCTACTCTACCTCTGCGTCCCCACTGCACTTACCCCCACAGGTCACCCCTCAGGGCCCAGAAGTGTGTTCCTCCTCCAGTTTCCAGGGTGGGCCTCTCACTTCCTCCAGGTGTCACACGTGTCACCTGGTCCCTGACCTGCCTCTCTATGGGCTTTCCTTCCATCTTGCCCTGTGGAGTCAGCTTCACTTTTCATCACACATTTACTGCCTGAAATTATACATTTATTTTTCTACTTGTTTGTTTTCTGTCTCCCTTCTGAGAATGGCAGCCTCATTAGGTAGGATGTGGGCTTTCTTTTCACCACTGTGTCTGACACATAGAAGCACACGATCAATACTTGGATATTTAAAACCTTCGCAGGCTGGTCTGTGGGGTGCGACACCCTGCTCTGCGCTGAGAGCGGAGAGGGACATGGTCCATCCCAGGGGCACCGTGCACAGGCCCAGCGGGAAGAGCGGCTTTCCCACCACCGCGCACCAGCTGCAGCACCTCATGCCACATGCCCTCAGCCCACCAACCTGGGCCTCTTAGACACACTCAGATGGCCCTCCTCCCGAGAGCCTTCCATGATAATGCCCCAGCGTACATCACACACACGTGCACACGCACACGCACACACACACGGTCCCTATGTGGCTGCCTCTGCGTCCGGTGCCTGCACGGGTGTCTGTCCCTGGTCTCACTCTGTCATGGCTGTCGGCACAGCTCTCTTCTCAGTGGCTTTTTTTTTTTACAGAAGAATTTTTTTAATTTGTAAAGATCTTTATTTTAAAAAAATTTTTTTAAATTGATTTTAGAGAGGAAAGGAGAGGGCGAGATAGAAACATTAATGATGAGAGAGAATCATTGATTGGCTGCCTCCTGTATGCCCCCTATTGGGGATTGAGCCAGCAACCCGTGCATGTGCCCTTGACCAGAATCGAACCGGGGACCCTTCAGTCTGCAGGCTGACGCTCTATCCACTGAGCCAAACCAGCCAAGGCCTCAGTGACTCTTCTCCACTAGACTGAGCTCCCCCGGAGCTGGGGCCGTGTCCCCAGGCCCAGCAGGGTCTGGTTGCAAAGTAGACAGGAAGTGTTTGCTGAGTGAATGGGAGGTTAAATCCGTATAAAGTGATTGAAACCCTGCTCGCCGTTCACTGCCGTCAGTTGAGGGGAAGAAAGACTTGCATGGTCTGTCCGTCCCAGCGTGGGCCTGGCTGAGGAGCGGGTGGAGGGACTGACTGCTCGTCCCCCCCCAGGCCTGCTCTCCATGGCCAACTCCGGCCCAAACACCAACGGCTCCCAGTTCTTCCTGACGTGTGACAAGACGGACTGGCTGGACGGCAAGCACGTGGTGTTCGGGGAGGTCACGGAAGGCCTGGATGTCCTGCGGCAGATCGAGGTGGGTGCTGCCGGGCCCTTGGCGCCCAGCCCGTGGGACAGCTGAGCGGCACCCTGTGGCCTGGAGGGGGCCGGCTGCTCTGCTCAGCCGGGAATGGGGGGAGGGGTGTCCTTGAGCCCCTATAATCTTCACCCCCCTCCCCATTTCTTCTCTTCTGTTCCACCCGCAAAGGCGCAGGGCAGCAAGGACAGGAAGCCGAAGGAGAAGGTGATCATCTCTGACTGTGGGGAGTACGTGTGAGAGGCGCCTTCTCTGCACCACCCCGCGCATCCAGGATCCGACAGCCCCGGGGACCCAGCTCCTGTTAACGGGGGTCTGTGCGTGGCCCTCCTCAGGCTCAGCTCGGAGCAGGTCCTCTGCAGGCGCGGCCTGGCCTTCCTCTGGCTCTTCCAAGCACAGGCGCCACCCTCCCACCGTGGACACCTGTTCGTGGCCTTTCTTCTAGTAAAATAAGCCCTAGTTCCTGTACTGCTGCCTGCTAGCCAGGTGTCAGCATTTCCGGAGGTTGCAGCCGTCACTGATTGTCCTGCACCTCCCCTGCTGCTCCCTCCTCCCAGGCTGTCCCCGAGGCACACCCTCGTTGGGACCATGCGGAGCAGCAGAGGTCAGAGCAGGTGCAGAAGTGCTGCTGGCCTCTCTTCCCCTCCTGGTACCAGACAGGTGCGTTGGGTTAGCCAGACTCCGGTTCTGCTCTCACACCTGCTGGTCTTGTGTCTAATGGGTCCCCGTAGTCAGTCTCTGGCCCATTTACTGGTTCATTCAGCCACCGAGCCAGGGATCATAGCTGTTAACGCAGAGCACCAGGGCCCTTCTTTTGCCAGGCACTGTGCCTCTTGCTGGGGACACGTAAGGACAAGCCTTGTGCTCGCGTCAGCAGCACATACACTAGCAATGGCGCAGTAAGAGAGGCTGAGCATGGCCCCTGCACAAGGATGACACACTAATTCATGAAGCGTCCATATTTAAAAAGAAAAAAAGCAGCCTTCCCGCCTCCTCCTGGAGATTGAAGTCTGGTGCCAGTCTGCAGCCTGTGCGAGGCCAGCCTCACCCTGAACAACTGGGGCTGGCTAGGCCCCCTCACAGCCTCTCATGCTGCGGCTGAGCTGCTCCCGCTGCCTGTCAGTTGCTCTGAATCAGCTCTCGACATTCAGAAACTGCTGGGCGGGGCTGAGCTGGGCCTCATTGTGGGTTGAGATCAGGCTGAGCCTGGAGGGGGAGGGGAGGAGAGGGGCCCACTGGCCTGTGTCCCGGGCCAGCTCCTGCAGAGGGATGGAGCCCACCTCTGGCATCGGAAGCCCGCTGCATGGCCCACAGCATTCCCAGCAGAGACCCTCGCTGCTTGGCCTAGGCGTCCCTCTCACAGGCCGTCAGGACCGGCGGCAGGGCGGCCAGGAGAATGGCAGCCGTTCAGGGCTGGTGTGATGAACTCGGCATGGCCAGTCTGAGTGACATGCTGCTACATGGAGCAGGCTGGCCAGGCCCCACGAGGGGGGTGGGGGGCCGGTCTCACAACCCTGAGAGACCAGGGAGAGGCTGTGGGGGCCTCCTCACTGGGGTCCCTGGTGTCCTGGGAAGGTGGGAACAGCAGACTAGCCAGGAGGCTGGTGGGTGGGACAGCAGGGTGCTGTTTGTTCACCCCCAGGCTGTGCAAGGACTTCCACCGTGACCCTTGTGCAGGTGTCGACCCTGAGACTCAGGTGAGCTGGCAGGGCCAGCTCAGACCGCAGGGGTGGTCCCCTCCTCTGTCTCCTGGGGAGGACGGCGAGACCTGGTTTGTAAGAGGAAGAAAGCAGAACTCTAGATGTGGAATGCTGCTTAAATTATGTTCTCAAAGAATATTTAATAATTTCAGAATATATCATAAATGGAATGAGTCAGATCACCAAGCAGTGCACAGAATAGGATTCTTTGTAAAATATCTGTATCTTATGTATATAGACATACATGTGCCAATAAAAAAGACTGAGTCATTAACGGTAGTTTTCTCTGTGGTGGGGTTATGTGTGTTCATAATTTTTATTTTCAAACATTTCCTCAGCATACATGTAATTAATATTAAGTGAGGGAAAACCTAGCAAAGGGAGTCAAATGGTTGCTCAAGGTTCCCTGAGAATCGATCCCTTCGACTTGCCATGAGGCTGCAGTGCTGGTCACCACTGGCAGGCTCCACAGGCAGGGAGGTGACGCCCGCCTCTCACACGGAGAGATTACTCAGTTTAAAACAGAAATGACCAAGTTTAGGTTTTCAGGGAGAACACACCAGCACCTCCAAATGTCCAGGTGTTGACCTGAGAGTCGGAAGAGTGTGAGCAGGCACACATGGAGGCCCACATTTGCAAATTATGTTGAAATAAGACCACGAATAGATGCTACTCACTGCACACGTGTTCAGATGTGCTAAGTGCGCTGTGAACAACCTGGTCCCCATCATGGCCTTGCAAGGGCAGGAGCAACACCCTTTCTACAGGGGAGGGCCTCTGACGCAGGTTACATAACCAGTCAAATTAACAAGAGGCAGAGCTGGATTTGCTGCCAGGTCTCCTAGCTACAAACCTCCTGTCTCCTGGTTACAGCCGCCTTTCCTGTGAAATTGTAGGGAATTTCTTGGGGCACATTACCCACTTCCCCACAAACATGAAACGACGAGACCTGTGCCTGATAAGCCGGCATCGAGGGCTGCGTCCGATTGCCAGGGGTGCTGAGAACAGCAGTTTCCCCGACGGAGTGGCCCCACTCACCGTCCTTTGCATCCTGCGTCAGCTTTTACTTGGCTGTCAGTGGGTCTGAGGTGCCCTCCTTCATTTCTGCTGCTGATGCGCAGCCTCAAATGTAACCTGGGTTGCCAGGCAACCAGACAGACAAGGTTGCCTTGGTAACAGCGCTGCCTCCTCTGCAGCTTTGTAACGTCTCCCTTCCCCGAGGCCTTTTCCATTGGATGCCGCAGTATGGTGGCCCCCTGGACGGCTGAAGGTGCTGAGGCCTCTGGAAAGCCATGGCTGCTGTACTGTCAGCTTGACTGCGTGAAGGGATTCCTGTCTCATTCCTGTTCCGCTGGGCGAGGCAGGCTGCATTTTAAAACGTTCATTTCATGCACTTTCCTGGCACCCTGAACTGTGCCAAATTATGTGTGAGGCACAGCAGAGACCAAACACTGACATCTGTCGGCAGTTCCCCGGCCTCCCCTGCCCTGGTGTGGAAGGAGGGAGATGTTCAGCAGGTCCAGGCTTCACGTCCTTGGCCGCTGGGCACCTGGCTCTGAGACGAGGGGAGGGTGGCAGGCACATTCTCCGGCTCCAAGGCCTTTGGAGACGGAAGAGTCCTATGGACTCATGTCACAGAGGGGAGACAAGCCTGAATCGGGAAGGGGACTGGTTCAGACAGCAAGCAGGTCAGTGGCTGAGTTGAAACCAGAATACGTATCTCCTGACATTCCCGCCAATGCCTGGTCCCATCCCTGCCAGCCTGAGCTCAAAGCCCCTGGCGAACGGGGAGCTCCTTGCCTTCCAGTCTGGGCCCATCCTCTGTGTACACGGGGAGGGCCTCTTCCTCGGCACTCACTCTCAGAGTCCCTCCCAGTCCAGGGTGGGCCCTGCAGCCTGGCCCAGCCTCCGCCCCTGCCCCAGACCTGCTCTCCCGGAGATGCGCGTCCTTGGGGCACACGGGTAGTTCTGCCTCTGGGCCGTGCCTGTGGGTTGGGGTGGGCCCAGGATCTGCTATTAACAACAGTATTTCAGGGTTCAGGCAGCTGGACTGTCTGCTCCAGCAGGTAAATTACAGGGTGAGCAAGTCGGAAATCAAATAAACACTCCCACTGCCTCGACTGTTCCAAGGAGGACAGTGGTTTCCGGGAGCCTTCCCACCCAGCTCTCCCTAATTACTGCCTGTCACTCCCCTGGGACAGGGCCCTTTCTTGGGCTCACAGGCCCAGGGTGCCCAGTCTGTTCCTACCTTCTAGACCCCGGCAGCACAGACAGTGGCCACCCTTGCCCCGTGCCTGGCCAGGGGTGGCCTAGGCCTCTGCTCTGGGGAACGCTTTGCCGCTTAGCATGGGAAGAGCAGAAACTGTTCCTTTCAACTCTGAAAGGTTTGTGTTGATGTTTTTGAGACCCTGTCCACGTCCCATGGGGAAAGAACCTGGATGCTCACTGATGGCCACGGGCGAGGCCGGGCAGTGGTGAGGTCTGTGCTGTGAGTCTGCCAGGACCGCTCGCTGCACACACTGTCTACTGCTGAGCCCCACATGGGGTCAGAGAGGGAACTGGAAGCCCCTGAGATTTCTTGTTTCTCTGGGAGTCACACCTCTCCAGGCAGAAGGGCAGGCCCGGGGCATGAGCCTATACGGCTTGTTCTTTCTCTGATGTGTTCACTACTGAGGACATGCACGTGTCTAACTAGGCCCCGGAAGTGCCCATGTTGTCCTGGGAAGGGGCAACCCCTGCTCCCACCCCTAAGCCCTGGCCCAACCAGCCAGTCGTACACTCAGACTGGCCTGGGTCGTCCACAGTGTGGGCCACGGAGGCCAAGGACAGTCCTAAGACCTCCAGCGCTGACACCATGGCTACTGTGTGCAGCTGTCCCTACAGGTTGGGGTGGGAAAAACCACAGACCCTGTGGAAGGGGCACAGGGGCCTGGAGAGGACTGACCAGACCTTGGCTGAGTGGGGGCAGATAGGAGAGCCCTCCCTTGGGCCCCGCCAGAGCTATGGTGGCATTTGAGGGTCTCAGCCTCTGGAGTGGGGCTGACCCGGCGGGAGGCGCTGCAG
The DNA here is from genome assembly GCA_004026665.1 of Murina feae. NCBI lineage: Eukaryota > Metazoa > Chordata > Mammalia > Chiroptera > Vespertilionidae > Murina > Murina feae. Next base: position 20,955 of record PVJC01027993.1, read on the forward strand.
CGGCTGGTGGGGCCTCAGTGGCAGCCGCAGGCCTGGACCACCATGTTGCAGTGTTTGCGCAGGATGATGGCATTTGAGGATCTCAGCCTCTGGAGTGGGGCTGACCCGGCGGGAGGCGCTGCAGCGGCTGGTGGGGCCTCAGTGGCAGCCGCAGGCCTGGACCACCATGTTGCGGTGTTTGCGCAGGATGACGTTGTTGCTGCTGTCATAGTAGAGCACGGAGGTGGCACTCAGCTTGGTGGGCGCGCAGCACGCCTTGGGCACTGCGTCTGGCTTCATCAGGTGCACCTGGCCGGGGAGGGGGCGGCAGGCAGAGTATGAGCACTGGGCCTTCTCCAGGACCCCCCGCCCCAGCACCCAACTCTCACCGGCGCCCTCTCCTTCTCCAGCTGCTCCCCCCGCCCCCTTGCTCCATTGACCTGAATCCAGTGCAGGTGTGACGTTAAAATGTGCTCTCCTTGACCCCTGCCCTGCCCCAAGGCCCTTAGGGCACAGCCTGGGCACCTGTCAACTCCCTGCCACACCCACTCCCTCAGAACTGAGGGCCCTGCTGGTTCCCAGTACACAATGCATCTGGTGGCAGGTCCCTATGCCTGAGGCCCCAGCAGCTCCCCCTCCACCTTCCCTCCCCTCCACTCTTCCCTCTTCTTGGCTTCTTTTAAAAAAAGTTTTTATTGATTTCAAAGAGGAAGGGAGAGGGAGAGAGAGACAGAAACATCAATGATGAGAGAATCATTGATCAGCTGCCTACTGCACACTCCCTACTGGGGATTGATCCCTCAACCGAGGCATGTGCCCTGACCAAGAATCAAACTGTCGTCCTGGTTCATGGGTCGACGCTCAACCTCTGAGCCACACTGACCCGGCTTCTCTGGGCTTCTGCGATGGCCCTGATCATGCCCTGTCCACTTCCTTGTTTGTGGCCTGTCTCCCCCTCCTGGCTGATCCCAAGGGTGTTCATGGAGCAACTGGATAAAGCCTCGGATTCTAGGTTCACCCCTGGGGGTTCAACACCGTCATTTCTCAAAGCACTTTTCACCCTCCTAACAGCTTCTCAGGTGAGTCTGACTCTGGGTGATGAAGGAACAGGCCACGGGCGCCGGGGAGGACTCGGACCAGGTGCGGGGAGCCTGCTCCCTCTGCCTGAACCGCTTCCCCATCAAGAAAGAGCCTGACTGTGGAGCTATTTCGGCCTCCGAACAAATATTTATCCTGCGGCTCGGCAGGACGAGCTCAGGTAGCACTGGACGCCTGGTCAGGGCCCCACACCGGCGGCCCGAGCTCTGGGGCAGGAGAGGAAGGGCACCAGCTTCCACCTGTGGGTGTTGGGGCTTCTCCGAGGGCCCAGGACCGCCCAGCCCTTCGGGGGCTGCAGAACCGGGTGAAGCTTTCTGATGGGGGGCTGTCGGCAGTCTGGCCCGTTCCCCAAGGCCCACTTGTCCCGGGAGCCCCAGCTCTGAGCAGCCTGCCAGGAGGACTGTCAGCCGGGCACCGGGCTGGCTTGGGGCCCAGAACCTCCCGGAGCCACTGGAGAAGCTCAGGCCTCTGCGGGGATGTCAGCCAGACTGGACAGGGCGCCACTGCTCCCCAACTTCCCAGCCTCCACATGAGGTGTCTGGGCTTGGCATTCAAAGGCCCAGTGAGAGGAACCAGGCAGCACCGCCCAGGTGAGCCAGCCATGGGCTCCAAGCGGGGGAAGCGGACTTGGGACCCGGGAGAGAAGTGGGGCCCCTCAGGCATGTAGCCTTTCTGAGCGGAGAGCCCTGTGCACATGGGCTATGGGTGACTCTCCCACTCACCATGAGGAGGGTGCTGAGCACACACGCCTCTCACCTCTTGTGCACGTGTCACGTGAGGTTGAACAATCCCATGCACATGGGCACAGGTGTTCAGAGTGCACAGGCGCCCAGGTGGGATGGACATTTGTTCTGTGTGCATATGAGGGTGTGTGTGTGTGTGTGAGAGTGTGTGCGTGTGCGAG